>JAWPHD010011375.1:0-84471 GCA_037043455.1 Cyrtodaria siliqua
ACTCGGAACATACGACCCTTTGGTTTCAAGTCATTCGCTCTATCCACTGAGCTATCACGCTTCTTGAGAAAATGATATACAATCTACCATTTATTATGAGGCAAAATAACTAACATATTTAAACGCAAATCAAGACGAATCCATAAATATATAGTCCATCTTGTCGGACATGTAAATTAACATTCCCTGGTGTAATACTATATGGTATCAATATGAAACTAATATTCCGCCTCAAAATGAACCATATCTCGACTTGTTATTTAGTGCTTGATGAGTTTGTGTGCCCTAGTTATTATATAATATATATTTAGTCAATAATGCTAGAACATAGCAATAAATAGCCGTGGTCTAGTGGTTAAATGTACGGCCATCAATTAACAGCGCAACTGGTTCAAATCCCGTTCCGGGGAAGTACTTTTTTATCACATATATTCTGAAGCCGTATATTTATCAATGTTACCTGTACGAAGGCTAAATAAAAATTCGATATTGTTCGTGTGTGTGTAGTTCGAAGGTGTATAGACCGTCTGCCAACTAACACGACAAGATATCCCTGCCGCGATGGGCACAATAGAGTCCGGTCTGTTCTAGATGAGTGTGTAGGTTGATCTGGTGATGTTGCTGTGTTGCCGATTCTGTTGTCTGTGTGTAGATGGTGTGTCGCTTTCGCTCTGTGTAGTTGTCGCTGCGGCGGTGATGTGTTGTCTGGCGTGGCTGGTGGTGGTGGCTCCTACATCCGCTATGTGGTGCTGTCCTGCATCCGCTACTGGTATACGGTCGGGAGTCCTTGCGTTTGGGGCCACATCCGTCACATTATGGCCCCTGCACTGCAAACATCATCCGGATAGCTGTGTACAATCTACCCCCTCTTCAACAAATTTGAAAAACATTCGTCTAAGAATCATCCATATGAATTTTGGTCAAAATTGACCTAGCTATTTCTGAGAAGACGATTTTTTTGAAGATTATCCTTATAGAAGTCTATGTAAAACATTTGACCCCTGGGGCAGGGCCAAATGTGACCCCAGGATCACCATTTGAACAAGCTTGGTAAAGGACCATAAGCTTATTGTAAAATGCAAAATAGTAAACCTATGGATCTTCTTGTAGTTTCAGAACAATATTTTTTGAAGTATTTCCCTATACAAGTCTATGTAAAATATTTGACCCCTGAGGCGGGACCAAATGTGACTCCATGGTCACCATTCGAATAAACTTGGTAAAAGACCAGAAGCTGATAGTAAACGCAAAATATTAAACCTCTGGCTCTTGTAGTTTCAGAGAAGTTGTTTCTTTTCAAAATAAGTCTATAACTGGGACCCGAGGTTGGGCTAAATTTGACCCATTTGAACAAATTTAGTAGAGGACCATAAGCTGATGATACATGTAATACTTGAGAGTTCTGTGCCTTGTGGTTTCAGAGAAGTAGATTTGTTAAAGTTTTTTACTATACAAGTCTATGAAAAACATGCAAAATCTCATTATACAAACTTTCGACACCCAGGGCACAGTCATTTTTGACACCGGGGACTTTATTTGAACTAATTTGACAGTCTAGGCATTTGTGACCATTTTAAAAGAAAAACTGTCAAAATCCATCGGTTCTTGAGAAGAAGCTTTTTTAAGGTTTTAAATTTAGGCCCATTAATAATGAACACGAAATATGTAGCTTTGAATAAAGGTAAACTGATAATGACCATTAAATCTGTAGGTTTAAAATATAGGTCCATTGATAATGACTAGTACATCAAGAAATACCAAAAAATTACATATGCACATCTATTTCCATTTAATATGTTGTGCAACATGACTTATGCAAAATAATAATACTGACACTTTACTTATAATCACAGTTAACAAAATATCACATACAAAAAAACAATACAAACGGAATCAATGAAATTTGGTTTTACACTAGGTTAATTTAGAAAGCAAATGCATACATTCGTGGTGTGATGTATACACATCTATTTCTTATGACGGTTTGCACTACATAAATTATGCGTAGTTAGTTAGCAGAATAAAATAATATTTAAAATTACATTATTTGTAATGCGTGGTACATCATAAGGCATGAATATGTTTTACAGTATCACATGTCACATGACATACACGCTTTTAATATTAACATATTCATAATAATATTATAATACAGACACTTTAATAAGGTTCACAATTAACAAATATATCACATAGTTAGTTAGTTAGCAGAATTAAATAATATTTAAAATTACATTATGTGTAATACGTGGTGTATCATAAGGCATGAATATGTTTTACAGTATTACATGTCACATTGACCGACGCATTAAATAATTGCATAATACAGACCCTTAAATAATGTTCACAATTAACAAAAATTCACATAGGTAGTTAGCAGAATAAAATAATATTTAAAATTACATTATGTGTAATACGTGATGTATCATAAGGCATGAATACGTTTTACAGTATTACATGTCACATGACATACACGCTTTAAATATGTATATATTCATAATAATATTATAATACAGACACTTTAATAAGGTTCACAATTAACAAAAAATCACATAGTTAGTTAGCAGAATTAAATAATATTTAAAATTACATTATGTGCAATGCGTGGTGTATCATAAGGCATGAATATGTTTTACAGTATTATATGTCACATCGACCGACGCATTAAATAATTGCATAATACAGACCCTTAAATAATGTTCACAATTAACAAAAATTCACATAGGTATATATATGTATTTTGGGTGTTCTGTTGTAATTTTCGTCTCACTCTGTTTCGCCTCAAATTACAACAGAAACCCCCAAAATACATATATAATAAATCACCATGAAATGGTGATTTACTTGATTTATTAAAACTTTTTTAAAATAGGGGGTAGTGAAGATTGCAAGTTTAATTTTTTTAATAGTTATCAAAAATTACATTTAAATTAACAATTTTTCGATCTTGAATACAAAGGTGGTGGATCATACTCAAACACACTACTAAAACAATAAATCACACACTTTTTAGACTTTTCTGTAAGGTTGCCATTGCTTCCTTTCTTCCCTGCTCTACTAGTTCTTTTTTTTGAACTTCACTTATTTCAGCCTTTTTTGTTTTGTGTCCTGTTTTAAACTATACTATTTATCTAACTCATCCAAAATCAACTTAAACTCTTGATCAGATATTTGTGCATCACTCAACGCTTTTGATATTAACTGCTTTATGCGGTTCAACTTAGACTCTGCCAAAGTTTTTATTTCATGATGTTTTTGAGCTTTTGCATTAAGCTTGCGTCTGATAAAATTAATACAAACACCTGTAGCTCCACATACTATTGCTGCTATTTCTAAAGGTAACACAACTGGAACAACAAATCCAATCTCAGCCATAATAACACCTGCATATATCAAGGTAGTGTTAATTCCATCTGTAATATTAATACCACGTTTATATTTTTTATAAAGTGACTGACGTATATCTCGCTCTGTAATTAACTTTTTTCAATCTCTGAAATCTTTTGTAATCTATAATTTTGTCCGTCTTCCACTGGCAACTCAGGATATATACTTCGTGCTGTCGGTTGCTTCATTTTTTTATTAATAAATCAAAAATTAAATTAATTCAATTAATAATGATGCCACCGTATTTACAGCGGTAGCGTTGGCAATCTTGCATACAAAGTTAACAACAGAACCAGCACCAATCTCTAAAGGTTTATCAAAGTTATCATGATTGCGTGGGATGATGTGAAGGGTTATGCCATTATTTGGTTGTTCAACTAATCGTTCACAGGCTAAACCTATTCCCATAATTCGTCCACGGCGTGTCATTATATGCCCCACATTTGATTCTGCTCCACCATTACCAAATGAGAGTATTCTATTCAACACAAGTGGACCCTTAGCCTCCGCAAATATTGTTATAATCCCATATTTAAGATTATCAACTCTATCTCTCAAATGATTAAACTGGTTAACAAAAGGTACAATTCGCCTATATAAATCTTGAACATCATTTATCAAAGCCTTTAAGTCTTCTGTTTTTTTAGGTCTTGTTGGTCCAAATATACTCATTGTTTTTTTTATAAAAATATATTTTTTAAATAATTTCTAAAACACAACTCATAGGCAAACCGTGATCATCTATTTTGTTGCCATACTCATCTCTGACTTCTAGTTTCAATTCAGAAATTGCGCTATTCGTAAGACAGTGATATTTAGGATAAAAATGTGTATATACAATATCTCCAAACTGCTTATTTACTACAGGTACAACCCCTATAATAGTGCTTGGTGCACCATTGAAATAATTACTACTCGTATTAACTTGTTTCAGATGAACATATAGCTGTTTATAAGGAGCTAAATCAATTGGGTGATTTCCAGCATTAATACCTTTTAACCATTTTCTGTACTCGAATCTCAGCATTCTTGAAAGACCGCTTGACATTCGTGTCTCTATTGGCGTTTCTAAAATTGTTGTAGCATTTTCCGCAAAAATGGTTATGATAATAATTTCCTTTAGCCATTTAAACTTTTCTGCCAACTCTTGAAAGTTATAGAGTCCACCTGGTATATGTTGCGTTTTATCTTTTTTTTTTGTTTTTATAACTTCATGATTAATATTAAACCAACCGATAGTGTATGTAAAACTTTTCAATCCAACGCGCTTAGTTCCATCTCTATTATCGATATACTGTTGTAAGTTAATAGAGTTGTTTATGTTTGAAATTGTATGAAACATTTTTTTTTAATATATATATAAAATACAAATAAAAATGATTTCTAAAGAATTCAAATATAACCCGGGTGCTCACTATTCAAATACTTTTAGCAAGAAAGTGATAGATATAATAAATCAAAACATAGTCATTACATCAAACGGTAAAGATTTTAAAGCATCATTTCCGAATGTCATTGAAAAATACAAACTCCCATACGTTAAATCAGATGATATAGTCCAAAGCTGGGAAACAGATTGGATATTATTTTGGCAGAATCAGTTGAATTTTAGTGCGACAACTGGATGTGGTATTGATTTCAACAATCATTTGAAAGCTGATGCCTTGGTTGATTCATTATTTCGATTTCATGTCTATTACCAAGTCAGAAGAATATTATTTGAGATTAGTGTAGCAATGCCGCAAGACTCAAATTGGAATGCGTTTAATAACACATATAACCGAAACGCATACGAGAGAATATGCAAGGAGTTTAACGTTGACTTAAATTTGGACTGGAGACAGAAACAAAGCTATAATAATGGTCTAGGAACAATTTATAATTACTGGACAAATATTGGTTATCATCCTTTGGTGAATACTGTATACGACAACAAAACGATGAGTTTTACAGGCTATGAGAGTGATAAAACATATCATATTGATTACATTGCACAAGGCTCTGAGGCTGACAACAGCTGGTCTACTTTTATACTAGATTGTTCATCTGGATTTAAAAGACCTGGAGTAGAACGCATCAATGATACCATAAGAACATACTGCTGTGCAATCCTTGGCTCACAATCACAAACAAGAACAGATATACTTGGAACTGGAACGGCATTTGATGCACAGAAACAATTTTTAGCAAATGTAGAGGACGCAATAAATAGCCCCATCGACTTGCCCAGTCAAATTTCAAGATATGAAAACACCCTAAAATATGCAAGAAGTAAAGTTAATTTTGTCTATGGAAGTGGATTGTACATGTCTCCGAGCGACATGGAATTAAGAATCGGAATAATACAAGACTACAATAATGAAATTGTAATAGCAACCGATGCACAAGCATTAGGATTGAATAATGATGTAAATGTAAAACCAGTGCCACCAAAAATTATTCAACCTTTTCAAGGCACCACAACAAAGAAATTTTTACCGGAACATTCTGACTTTGATAAATCAATACATAAAACTGTGGAACATAACCCACCAGAAATACAAAAATAGCGATTGAACACGAAGATAACAAAACAGCTATAATTGTTGGTACTATAGTAATAGGTCTTGCTGCATTACTTATCTACGAGATTTAAACCACTCTTTGGCTGCCACATACAACAACCCGGAAACAAACACAAGCAAAGCCCATAGATTGTTACCAAGCCAATTAATAACATTACCTGTTGCAGATAAAAGCCATGATACTATTGCACCAATAACTCCTGGAAGCGCTGCAGCAGCTTTACCAGCTAGGTTGGCAAGAAGTTAACCAAGATTAAATAGTTGTTTTTTTATCCAATCTTTTACACTTGATGGATCAGGTTTTGGAGTTGGGGTTGGAGTTGGAGCAGCACTTGATGTGGGAATAATAGAATTAATTATCACCTCAAGAATCATACCAAATGCAGTTAGGATACTAACAATAGTAATACCTTGCTCCCTAAACAAGGTTTTGATCCTCTCACCAAGTGTTGTATCCTCGTTTAACATTTTGTTTATTGTCTCTTTTATCCTGCTTACTTGGTTACGAACAGCTTTTCTGTTCTCATTAATGACAACCATTCTTGCACCTCTCTCATCTTCAAGGTCTTTGATGCGATCGCTAATTCTTTTTATCTGCAATTTATCATTATCAGTCTTAGCTTGTTCTAACTTTTGTTTTTCTCTTGTTATGTCTTTATCAAGTTGTGTGAGTTTTGCTAAGTTATTGGTGAGTTCTTCCTTGACAGTTGTCATCGCTTTTACTATTCCATCCATTTCGCGCTTGTCTATATGTGTTTGTGTTGAAACATCAGGACGCTCATAAAGAGCACTTTCTATTGACTGTGCTGTGTCATTCACAATATTTGATAAATCTTGTAATGGAATAGCATCTACATTATCTGGTAAATCATTTATTGTGCTCTCCAATACGTGTCGAAGTTCTTGTGATACTTTTGTTCTACTGTCATACTCCGGCAAATTTAAATATTGTCTTACCGCCCTTGTTCCCCCAGAGCCAACAACCCTGTTATATTCACCTACCAAAGAACCAAGAGCAAGAAATGTAAAAGAACCTTGCTTGGCAGTTATTCTTATTTCTTTATCACCAAACAACCATCAGTATAATGTTTTACCATCAGATGATACTTTAAACTGGTCATAATCCATTTTATCCGGCGCCATTTTATATCGTTTTCCTATTTTATTATAAAAAAAGATTCTACAAGATTCTTTTTGTGTGCTTCAAGTTGGGATTCTTTCAGCCTCCCTCCAAGGTCAGCAAGATGATCGCTTTCATTAAGAAAACTTCTTTGAACAGGCTCATCAGGCACCATTGGTAAATCATCATCATAATATTCATCATAATCATCTGGATCGTACACAGGATTGTCAAATCCTCCTTCAGCCATTGTTTATTTTATTTAATTTTAAAAAATATATTTAAAAAATAAAAACAATGTCAGCTTACGGAAACAAACTCAACCCTCATAGAAAACTAAGAGAGCCTCATGGTGCCAAAGGTATCCGCACAAGTGTAGTAATAACTAATAATCCATCAACAATAGACCAAAACCAGCAACTGCTTGTGAGATTTCCCAATCTAAGTACTAATGATGTGATAGTTTCTCGTACTGCTCGTCTTGCCTTTGAAATAGAACTTAAAAGCAGAACAGACGCCAACGCTACTCTATACCAGAATCTGGGTAAAACAATTGTGAAAAAAATGACAATAAGAATAAGTGGCAATGAAGTCATGTCAACAGATGACAGTAATATATATCATTGTTATGTAGATTTATGGAAAAGCCCTACTGAACGAGTAAACATAGCTTACCAAGGTATTGGTAAAGCAAACATGTTAAAACATAGAGTTGGTGCGGGAGATAAATCCTCAGACACCGAAGATGAAGCTATAGCAGCAGCTTATGGAAATAGATTTTGTATTCCACTGGACTTTGAAATGTTAGAAAGTCATATGCCATTTTATCAAGCGGGGCTTGGTGATAGGTTAGAATATGAATAAACGTTTAACGATTATAACAAAGTTATCAAAAGCAGTGATGATGATGCATCTTATGTAATAAAAAATATCTGCTTGGAATTTGATACGGTTAGTGATGTTGTATTATCCAGACAAATAAATCAATGGTAAGATAGTATTTTTGTATGATCGTATCTTGCGACATAGAAAAATAATAGCAAACAAATCTGAAACCCTTTGGAACATCAACATTAATACACCAGCACAAAGCATGAAAGGCATTTTAAAGCTGTTTGAAGACCCAGAAAGAACAAGCACAGAAACCTATTACAACCCAATGATTGAAAAAGTTGAAATGACAATAGAGGGAGTACCAAATCAGTTGTATAGTCAGGGTATGAAGGCATATCAACATTGGGATGAAATCAACAAATATTTTGCATTGACATCGAAAAGAAACAAAGAGACAGAAATAGTAGCGAGGGACTTAAACTTTACCAATGTTTCTCTTGAGACCTATCTAACAAAATCATATGCTTTGTGGCTTGACCTTAGAACATGCGATGACAATTTATTATACGGCAGTGGAAGATGAATAGAAAACGGCAGTGAAGGCATAACGATATTAATAAATAAAAAAGCAGATGCAGATCAACCTTTACATATTTATATATATATTACAAGATCCGCAAATCAATTTCGAAGATGGAAGATTCAAAGATGTACGATACTAAATATCCTAAATATTCACACCGTGCCATTATATGTGGTCAGACAGGCTGCGGCAAAACAGAGTTTGTTCTTGACATACTTGAACAATAGTATGTTGGAGTTTTTGAACATATAATTATATTGTGTCCAACCATAGAGTGGAACGAGGCTTATAAAAATAGATCCTGGATAGGAGATGTGAAAAACCCGAGAGATAAAAAAATAATAATTGTCAATCCCGTGAGCAAACGTAAAGAAATGTTACAAGAACTGTTGCGTTTATTTTTCAAAAGATATGCTGGCAAGCCCACATTATACATCATTGATGATTGCTCCGCCACAAAAGAATTAACAAAGAAAAAAGATATGTTGTCAGAGTTGGCATTCTCTGGTCGTCACGCCAAACAATCAGTGTGGGTCATTTCGCAGAGATATAATTCTGTATTGAAAGATTTGAGGGAGCAAGCAAAATGGTTGTGTATGTTTTACACTAAGGACAGAGATAGTTATGAAAATTGTTTGAGAGAAAATGATGTTATTCCGACGTTGGAGGAGAGAACCAGAATAAGAAAAGCTTTAGCAAAGACTAAATATTCCAAGTTAATTTTGAGGACTGACCAAACAACTGGTTATTGGGTTAAATAATTTTTAACAGCAATGCTTTTTTTCTTACAGCATTGCTTTGTTGCTAATAGTAATACTAACTGCAAAGTAGCAATGTTAATAGCAATGCTTGCAGCAAATTAACAATGCTAAAGAAATAAATAGCAATGTTAATAACAATGCTATTAACAATACTAACAATTACTAGTTGCATGAATATCGCAGCTGGTTGTTTTATAA
The DNA here is from genome assembly GCA_037043455.1 of Cyrtodaria siliqua. Classification (NCBI taxonomy): domain Eukaryota; kingdom Metazoa; phylum Mollusca; class Bivalvia; order Adapedonta; family Hiatellidae; genus Cyrtodaria; species Cyrtodaria siliqua. Next base: position 9,448 of record JAWPHD010011375.1, read on the forward strand.
AATTATTAATATAAAAATGAATGCGGAAGAACTATTACAAGATATATCGGAAGGTTTCACAGAACGTGATGAATCAAAACAACAAAAAACAAAAAAAAGAAAGATTATCAGCCATAGTGGCTGGCGGTGGTAGTCTTCAATATTTGGGTAAAGACATACAACTCACGAATATAGATGGCATGCCACCGGATGAAATTAACAAACTTTACTGCAAATATGAAGCACGGCTTGGGGCAAGTATGACCAAGACTTTAGGTAATTATTTTATTAACTTGTATGTGATGGGAGTATCAAAATATTTTAATGTAACCAATCCACCAAAACTGACAGAAGATTTGGAGGAAGACCCATTTATTAATCATGCTTTGACAAGTGCTTGTTGTGAGTTGTATTACAGGTATGGAATGTGCTTAGCACCATTTACAGCAATACTGACAACTGTTAGACATATTGATTTTAATAAAAATAAAAATATAGATAATATAAATGGAGAACCAAGAGAGTGAAGTTATACCTATTGTTACACAACCTGTTGAACAACAAAAAGTAAAAAATCCAAAACGAATAGAGGCTGGAAAAAAAGGAGCAGCGGCAAGAAAGGCGAAGCGTTTGCTTCAAGATGCTGCAAAGCAAGATGCTGTAAAGCAAGATGCAGCAGATCAAATAACAAAAATAACAATAGATGAAGAGGAACCAGAAATCAAAATAAACGTATACAACAATTATATTCCACCGTGTCTGGTTTTATTAGGCATTGCTGGGTTGGGTTTGTATATTTATAACAAGAAATCTGCTACGCAACCTGTGGAACCTGCTGCTGTTTATGTTGCACCAAAAGACCCGTTTAATTGTTTTTATAATTTATTTAAAAAAATAATATAAAAAATAATATAAAAAAATGGCAGCAAGTATTGACGAAAAACATATTGTAAATATGATGTATCATGCAGGAGTGGAAACACTTTTAAATATTGGATATTCTGAGATTGGCAGAAAACTACTAAAATGACCAGCCCCTAAAGTGGATTTTAATATGGCAGATTTTGGGATGCTGTCTGTGGATATAATGTTAGCAATGGCTACGAGGAATATGTTGATTAAGCAAGGTATTATTCCTGCAGATATTATGAAATAATTTTAAAAAATATATATAAAAAAATGGCAAGTGCAGTAGCAATGATGATAGGTGGCGCATTAACAAATGCATTAGCGTTTAGCGGTTCAAATTATTTCTTTTCAAAAATGGGAAGTCATTCAGATGAGGAAAGACAAAGGCATGATAAAGCAGTGGAACAATTATACGCAGCACAAGCGGGGTGGAGTAAGAAAAGAACAGAGAGATTAGATTTTATAAATAAGCAATTGCAAAAAGAACATCATGCAGAGCAGACTTTTGATGATGTGGACCAAGCTATGAAGCAGTATTATTACATAACTGGTAAACATTTGCTTTTGGAACCGGAGCCCAAGTTGAGTGATTTTTATACACCATCTCCTGATCAACAGAATAGAGAAATTATGTTTATTGTGGTGGGCATGGCTGCAACTGGATTTGTGCGTACAAATTGAGTTCATAAAAAAAATTAGTTGAAAACTATAATTACTTTAGATTTGGAATGACTAAGTATGTTTACTTTGAAATAACCTTTGGAAAGACTAAGTCATATGCATGATACCTATTTTTTTTTGTTTTACATGGTTTCAGTCCAAGTGGTCGAATATAATATGGTGGTTTAGCACTCTTCTCTAATTTATTTTTGAGATGATCAGGCGCCCATACTTCACCGTTGTCTAATAATGTCAATACCATGGATGGACCATATTCAGTATCTTCTATTTTCGTATCTGTAATAGTGTATATTTTATTTAGTTCCAAGTCTGTCCATTTCTTTGTGCTATTTTGATATTGCTCTTCGAGCAGTTCATCGAATCGTGCAGTTGTGATATCCATTTTTTCTTTATAGTTATATAAAGTTTAATCTTTAGTAGAAAAAAATGGAACAGATTTATTACAGCCCAAAACGATTTTGGAAAGGTTACTCAGCAGTTAAAAAATTGGCAAAAGAGGCTGGTGTTAGTGAAAAAAAGGCATTAGAATTTTTAAAGAAACAAGCTGTGTGGCAGATTTATTTAACCGCGCCAAAGAAAATAGTTAGACCCAGGTTTGATGTTTCTGCTAAGAATGGAGTGCACCAAGCTGATTTGTTATTTTTACCGCATGATACTTTTGGCTTTGGTCGTGGACGCAAGACATATTAATATGCGTTGACTGTCGTTGATATTGCAAGTAGATATAAAGAAGCAGAGCCACTGACTTCCAAGGATAGCAAAGAAGTTGCCAAAGCATTGAAGAAAATATACAGTCGACATTTGAAATATCCAAAGTTATTACAAGTGGATCCAGGCAGAGAATTTATGGGTGCAGTATCACAGTTGATGGCAAAACACAAAGTAAATATCAGACGAGGCAGAACAGAAATACACAGAGACCAAGCTTTAGTGGAAAGATTTAACAGAACATTAGCTGAAAGATTGTTTGGCTATCAGTATGCTAAGGAAATAGATTCGCAAACACGTAATAGAGAATGGGTAAAGAGATTACCAGAAGTTGTTAAAGCCATAAATGCGGAGACAAAAAAGCCCCCTCCTGTTAAAACAAAAATATTAAAAGATGATCCTATCTGTATGAATGCAAGAGTAAGATATTTATATCAATCAGGGGAACAAGAAGGTGGAAGACGCAGAGCAACTGATCCAATGTGGAGTGTAGATATTCACAAGATTAAAAGTTATATGGTGACGCAAGGTATAAGAGTTTATTATTTGAAATTACCAGCGCCACAGAGAGGATTTGTCAAAGAAGAATTACTTATTGTTCCTGCTGATACCCAAATTCATAAGTTTTTATAGAAACCATGTGCATCAGTTGTAATTCCATCTTCTCGTATATATCTTTTTGAGTAAAATGGTGATAATGTAGATTTGTTTACTGTTACGCCAAATATCTGATGCTTTATTGATCGTATCATATTCATTTTATGGGTGTATTTTTTCTTGTTAAACAATGCATCATTGTAGTTCTCAAAGTTTGTTTGTTTTTCGGTTACATATTTTTTACACCCTTTGCTTTCTTAATAATCTGCTCATTCACTTTCAAAATAGAATCTTGTTTGGATCTTAATCCAATATTTTCATCTTTCATTGCTTTCTTAACAATCTGCACATCCGCTCTCAACATCGAATATAGTTTGGGTCTTAATCCAATATTCTTAGATATATACTCAGCTATAGAATCACCATCATCTTTTGTTTTATTTATTATTGTATCTACTACTTTCTCAATCGTCTGCTCATCCGCTCTCAAAATAAAACATAGTTTGGATTCAACTATAGGAACACATTCATCTTTTATTTTGTCTGTTACTTTCTCAATCATCTGCACATCCGCCCTCAAATTAGAATATAGTTCGGGTCTTGATTCAATATACTCAACTATCGGAACACCAGGACATTCATCTTTCATGTTATCTATTACTTTCTCAATCATCTGCTCATCCGCTCTCAAAATAGAATATAGTTTGGGTCTTAATCCAACATACTCAACTATAGAAACACCAGCACATTCATCTTTCATTTTACCTAATACTTTTTTATTTGTATCATCGTGCAGTGGATGGTATTTCAGATAATCACTTAAGTCATACTCATCTTTCATTTCAGCCATGTCTTTGTACACATCTTCTGTTTTGATTTCTACCAGCAAGCTGTCAGTGTCTGTGTATAATAAAGTACAGTCATCTCCGTACCTTTTCTTTAGTGTATTATAGTACCAGTCATACATCATGTACTTTGATAAATCCAATACTGACATTCCAACATCAATTGGTTTGTTTAATGTTAATTTTGTTTTGTTTACATGTATTGCTGACAATTCATCTGAAAATTTTATACGCCTGTTAAAGTTGGGTTTGGCTATTATTTTTCTTATCTTTTCATTTTCGAAGCCGTCAGTTCTGACTAGTTTTATATCTGTCCGCTTGCGTAGATTTTCCATTGTCTTGCCAAACACAGAGTTGTTCATAAGTTTGTAAAAATCTGTTTCAAATTTTGATTTAGCTTTTTTTCTAAGTTTTGTGTTTAGGTTTATGTATGATGCCATCCATGGTTTTTCATTAAATTCTAATACTCTGTGTACTTTCTTTAGTTTCATGCCTAAGGATAAACAGTTGCAGGTTTTTGTAATGTATCACATATTTTTCTTTGTCCCTAAGATTGGGGACTAGTTGTTCTGTATTTATTATGCTATTATTTTCTAAAAGATCTGTTTGGTATTTAGACAACCATTCTTTTTTCACTGCTAATCTTTCCGGTGCAAGTGGATATTCATTGTGAGCTTCATGAAGTTCTTTAGGATATTCCAAATCAACTTCAAGTATTTGTCCTTTGCCAGGTTTTGGTTTAGAAAATGTTCCACTCTTGTTTTTGGCTTTCCAAACAAATCCAGAACTTGGAAGTGGCTGACTCATTGCCCATCCATAAAGATTATTTGCATCAAAATACATTAAGAAGTTGTTTTCCTCGTTAGGGTTATAATCAACTACATGTGGATTGTTTGCTTTGGCATATCGTTTTGATACCATACTTATGCCACCTCGCATTCCTTTTTCTATAAATAAGTGCTTGTCAGTGTCTGTCAAAAGTTCTAATTTTATTTTTGAATGTTTGAGTAAAGAATCCCAAGATAATCCAGGTGCTGTATAGTAATATAAAGCATCAAGTTTGTATGCACTCATACATGTTTTTCTAAAAGTTTGAAACACATCTGCTAACAGAGTTACATCAGTTTTTAGATATAAATCATGATAGTCTCCAAGAGTTTTACAGTTAAACTCTTCCCATATTTTTTGAGCGTATTCGTAATCTTTGGAACTTATACTTTCATCTGAGAGACTACTGTAAAACTTTTCTATAGGCGGTAATTGCGTTTCCTTAAATTTTTCCATACTGTCCATATATTCGTATGGATAAACACCTTTTCGTAAAAGTAAATCTGTTTGTTCCCCAAACTGATTTTTGATAATTTTGAAATCAGATTTGTCGGTTGCTTTAACCAATTTTTCCAAAGACGAAGCCATAAACTGAAAGCTATCCAAGAATCTAAGTTGTCCGACACTAAATGAAATGTACTTTTCAGCGTTGTGTGGAATGCATGTAATATTACCTGTCATTTTATGTATTTTTTGCATTATAAGATGACTATCATATGAGGTTGTGAAATACAACAGGGATGATTGTTTTATTTGGTTTTATTTTTAGTTTTAGGTTGCAGTTTTTATGTGCTGCACCTCTGTATTCTCCTGTAAAATGACAGTGGTCTCTTACTTTACCGTTTTTATCATTTTTTATTTCATCCTCACATATCCAGCAATGTGTTGCTTTTTCATGATCTTCCTCATTTTGCTGCGTCATGATTAATGGTTTTGGGTGAGCAAATATTTTATTAATGTTGCTCTTCTCACATTCTAAGTGATTTAAAAACTTTTCAACAGCATCTTCACCTCTGTAAATAACAGGTTCTTCAGCTTTGCCATCATATCTGACAACCTGGTATCCAAAACCACAAACTTTGTGTACATTTTGAATTTCATATTTCTTTCCAATTTGATTGATTGCGGTTTCATTATACACTCAAAATCAGCATATATTGCAAAAGGCACAGGCATCTGATTTTGATGATTTTTAAATTGTGTGTGATTTTTACCTTTTTTTGGCATTTCTATTCTGCAAGAATTTTTGTTGATACCATCACAGTCTTCTTTGTGTTTGGTAAGTAGATCTTCTCTTGAAAAGCCGTAAAGACAACGATCGCAGAAATAAGTTTTACCGTGATGTTTGTTTTGATCATAAAGTAATCTATTTAGATTTTTAATCCAGCAATAGTGATATTTTGTTGTTATTGTTTTTGGTTCGTTGGGATAATCATCAGGGTTATAATTGTCATCTATAATTCCTTCTTCATTATTTGGATCATCTTCATCTTCATTTTCTAAATCAACCTCAACGTCTTCAGAAATTAAAAGCAAGTTAATTCTTTTTATTTCTTGCGGTTGCTCTGATATTCGATATGGAAATATAGATACCTTTTTCCTGTGCATCCGTAAACATTAATAGCAAGGTTGTTTTGTTTTTCTACTTTGGAAATTTGAGAAATTGGAGTGGGAAAATCAATACCATCCATATTCAACTTACCCATGTGTTTGTTATAACTTGATATCCTAGTTGGATTATTTTTATTAGGCCACAAAGCAGAAACTAATGCCACTTCCAAGCACTTATTATCTTCATTATTGACATTAATTATTGCTTTTTTATCAGATACTGCTTTAGACAAAGGAATATATGAAGAACCTTTTAATGGTTCATACTTTGCAATATTTAAGTAAAACGTAACACAGTGATCAATCTCCAATCCAGATGCTGTGTTTGTAAATCTTTCAAGACTCTTTTGTATATTTGCAGATGATTTATCGTAAAACTCATTTATTTGTTCAGAGGTTAAAATTGCATTTTGTTCACTGTGTAATACTGCTGTGGTGTATTTTTTGGTATCACCATCATCTTTGAGTAAATTTACAGTGAGACCTAATTGAAACTTTAATCCATTCATCTTTGTCAGCTCTTTGCTTATTTGTTTTATGATAATGGATTTTTTATCACGAAATAGTTTTTGAGGGTCTTTGTATTTCTCAGCAGATATCTCGTGTGCTTTGAAATAGCCACACATTGGTTTGTCAACCAGTTTTAATTTTCTATCTTGAAAAACTTGTTTTAGTTCATTTATAACATTTTCTTGTAATTTGGTATATTTCTGCTATTGTTCATTTATAACATTTTCTTGTAATTTATCATATTTTTGCTTTTCTCGTTTACGTTGTTTTTTAGCACGTCGTCTCTTGAGTAAATTTTCTAATGTTTGAGATTTAACCTTTGGAGTTTCCTTTGGAACTTCTTTAAGAGGTTTTAATGCATTTATACCGTTAGATAGTGTTTGCTTATCTATTAGACCCGTATCAAACAGGCGTATTAAATTTCTTATAGTCTCTTCGTTTTTTCCCATTTCCTTTATTTGTTATATATTTAAATTTTTTTTATTAAATATAAAAATAATTATATACAAAATTGACAATGGAAATCAATGTTTGTAAATTTCTTAAAATTGGATTACATAATCCATGTAAAAATAAGCCAACAAAAGATTCTAATTATTGCAGTTTGCATAAATATAGATTAAAAACAAGTCATGCATTACCGTGTCTAATATTTAAAAAAGGCACTTCTGCAAAATATCATGTGTGTGTTGGTTGCGGTGCAACTTCAATTAGAAAAATGAACGATTATTGGAGGTTAAAGTCGTACAACGCTGAGTGTCTCCGATTTAGACGTATTAAGGTTTAAATTATATTTTGATAACTTATAAAAAAAAATTAAACTTACAATCTTCACTACCCCCTATTTTAAAAAAGTTTTAATAAATCAAGTAAATCTCCATTTCATGGTGATTTATTATATATGTATTTTGGGGGTTTCTGTTGAAATTTGAGGCGAAACAGAGTGAGACGAAAATTACAACAGAACACCCAAAATACATATATATTAGGTAGTTAGCAGAATAAAACAATATTTAAAATTACATTATGTGTAATACGTGATGTATTATAAGGCATGAATACGTTTTACAGTATTACATGTCGCATGGCGACGCATTAAATAATTGCATAATACAGACACCTTTAATTACTTCTTTATTTGATAACAATGACATTGTGCTATTTACTGAAACTTGGTCAAACGAGCTAGTCGATTATCAGGTTAAAGAATTTGATTGTTTTCCTTTACATAGAAAAAAGAAAAATAACAGTAGTAAACGTGACTCTGGTGGTATAATGATATATATTCGTAATAATTTTGTAACGGATGAGACTCTATTTTTTCAAAGTGAAGATGATATTTTATGGATCAAAATAAAGGGCGATACATTATGTTTGCAATACGATGTATTTGTAGGTTTATGCTACGTTTTGCCAGAGGGCAGTGGCAAATAGTATTTTAGATAGATTATTAGTTTCAATAATAGATATCCAAAATAAAACTAATGACCAATGTCACATTCTTTTAAATGGCGATTTTAATAGTAGGTCATCCGACAATGCTGATTATGTTACGCATGATACCGATACAAATATAAATATTTTACCTGATGACTACGTCGCGGATAATTTTTCTCCGAGATTCTCGCAGGATATAGGACATGTAAATAACAATGACAATATGTTAATAGATTTGTGTAAACAAACGGGATTAAGAATTGTAAATGGTAGAATTGGTTTTGATAAAGGGATAGGGAAATACACGTTTGTCGGGAGTAGAGGAAGTAGTCTGGTAGATTATGTGTTAGCATCGGAATCTATTTTTGATTATATTTATTATTTTAATGTCGATGAACCAAATATATTGTCAGATCATTGTACTATTACTTTTATATTAGAAAATGCTACTGACAAAATAGTTACTAATATAGACACAAATGATGAAAATATAGAGAACAGTAACTATATCGATAGTAAGTATGTATGGAATAATGATTTAACGGAAAGTTTTTTGTGTGCGTTAAATTGAGAAAATATTAAAACAGAATTGAATGTTTTAAAAAGCGACATAGATGATATAGAATGTAACAATGATATTGAAAATACGGTCCAACAATTATGCAATATACTTGATAAAATTGCAAGTCCATTATTTAAAAAGAAGGCAACGCATAGACAAAAAATATATGAAAGTGATATTAAAGATTGTAATCCATGGTTTAATGAAGAATGCGCAGACAAAAGAAGATGTTTTAATTTAAATCTGAATAAATATAGAGATAACAAAAATGATGAAAATAGAATAGAGTTGGTTAAATCAAGATCAATTTATAAATCTACGATAAGGAAACATAAATTTCAGTTTGACAATGATCAAACACGTAAATTAGAATATAATCGTTATAAAAATGCCAAAGTCTAATGGAATATGCTTAAAGGTCTCGCATATTTGAAAACGTCCACTGTAAACATATCAACGTTTGAGACATATTTTAAAAGTATAAATAATCCAAATGATACATTTTTCCAACCGGATGAAGACGTTTTATATTTTAATGAAATGTATATGGGAGGTGAATTACAAATTATGTTTGATGAGCTTAATTATGAGATTACCGACGCCCATATTTTATGTGCTATAAGTCAATTAAAGAATAGAAAATCGGGAGGACCTGATAAGTTATTAAATGAATTTTTTATACACAGTAAAAATACACTGACTCCAATCTTAAAATTATTATTTAATAAAATATTTAAATCTGGACATTTTCCTGACATGTGGTCTGAGGATTATATCATTCCTTTACAAAGTTTTTCTTGTGCGAGACAAATTATACATCAATGGCAAACTATTCGAGCCAGACACCCATGCCGGTCAAAGCTCGAGCTACGAAAGAAACCCGCGAGAGCATGACCACCAGCAAAGTACACAACCATTTCCTCGTGCTCAATATAGCAATACACCTTCTGCCCAAACAAACCGAGAGCCGAGACGTTTTGCAGTCGGAACTAGACAATGGCTACCCGTAAATCAGGTAAATCAGAACCGATTCCAAACCCTAGCGGGCAGTGACAGTGAGTCCGAAAGCACGCGCTGGCCGAACGGCACCAGACCTAAACAAAAAGCAAGCTCTCCAATCGACGACACGCATTTAAAGAAAACTCGCAATGCTAGTGGAAACGCGAGTGATAGTGACTCAGACATGGAATTAAATATGCACCAAACAGATAACATCACCCATGACAACCAATCGCGCTCCCGTGAAATATCTACAACAAACGTACGTGACACCCAGGTAAACAACCAATCGCTAACCACAACCGCCTCTACTGACGAAACCACAACAGGTGTGCCATAGGAGCACGTGGGGGAGTTACCGATCGATCAAAGGATCAATTATGTGACTGAGCGCAATTGTGTCAACCAACTGCCAAGTAACAATGAAAACCATAGTTTTCACGAGCTCAACAATGTAAATGTGATTATCCCAAAAAGAAACGCAAATGGAACTAAAAAACTTAGTGAATTGAAAATGCTTTCATTAAATGTATGTATTCTAACCAGTAAACAAGACTACCCCGAATTCAAAAAAATGCTAAACGAATATGACATTATTGGGTTGCAAGAAACAAAAATGAACGATCTCGATACATTTGCTCATAAAGATTTTAAATTGTATTTTAAAAACAGAAATTCAATAGTGAGAAATAAATCAGGCGGCCTTGCGATTGCTGTTAAGAACAATTTTAATCAATACATTTCAATAATAGAAACTGACAGTAAACTTGTTTACTGGTTCGTCATCTCTAAACGATTAACAAAAAATGAAGACATTCTCTGTGGTGTTATATACATTCCACCTGAAAATTCGATATATGCTGTAGATGACCCATTTCTTGAAATACAAAGGGAAATTGACGCATTCTCTAATAAATATAATACACTATGTATTTTTGGAGATAGTAATTCTAGATGCAAGGTTATGAAAGATTATATTTCTGTTGATAGAGATATATTTGAATCTCAAAATCTCAACGAAATGTATGATGAATATTTAAGTGAAATGCACTATTTCCAAAACAGTAATGTATGTGTAGAAAGAAATAACTGTGATAAGTCAATGAATAATTACGGTTATAGGTTAATTGATTTTTTACAAGCCAATAATCTATTCATTTTAAACGGTAGAACGAACGGTGATTTAAACGGGTGTACGACATCAAATGGTGTAAGCACTATTGATTATTTTGTGTGCAGTGCTAGCCTCTTTCGCTCAATCGATGTTTTGAATGTTATTGATTACTGCCCAATGCTCTCGGATGTACATTGTCCAGTCAACCTAAATTTTAAATTTAATTTTGAAATACAAAATGTAACAGAGTATAAAAATGAAGATATCATTAAAATGTGGGATGAAACGAACTCAAACAATTTTATAACAAATATTGATCACGATAAAATAGACGATTTATTTAACACGCTATGTGATCTCGAAATTAAAGGGGAAGTAACTCAGTCAGAAATGAATCACTATGTTGATGAAATCTCAGATATATTTAAAAGCTGTGCATTCCGCACATTTGGTAATCGCAATGATAAGAGAAATTCACCGTATGAAGAAGAAAAGTTACCGTCTTGGTTCGGAAATAAATGCACTAAAGCGCGAAAGCAGTTCCACCGTGCAAAATTTCAGTATAAATGACGTAGATCAGAAATTAATAAAACAGATATGAAAAAAGCCGGTAAAAATTATAAAGCGACACTTCACAAATACAATTTCGAATTCAAAAACAAAAATATCATAAAATTAAAAAAGCTGGGGAAAACAAACCCACGAAAATATTGGAAAGTTCTAAACGGTAAACAAACAAATAGTGTTAATGCGACATTAAACGAATTATATCAGCATTTCAAAGAAGCGAATTTTGATGCTTCAGTAAACGATAATGATGATGATGTTGATGATAATAATAATAATAATAATGATAATGATAATGATAATGATAATAATAATAATAGTAATGATAATAATAATGATGATGATAATAATACTGACATGTTGAATAACGAATTCGATTTTTTGAATAGAGACATAACTGCAGAGGAGATCGAAAAAGTTTCAAAAAGCCTGAATAATAATAAAGCTTCAGGATTTGACAAAATGTTAAATGAACATATAAAAGCAACACTACCTGTGATGAGTCAAGTCTATTTGAAACTCTTTAATCTAGTTTTGAACTCAGGAGTTGTTCCTGAATCCTGGACTATTGGTATTATCAACCCCATTTTTAAAAACAAGGGTAATAGAAGTAAGGCGGAAAATTATCGACCGATTACACTATTAAGCTGCCTAGGTAAACTTTTTACAGCCATAATTAACTCAAGGCTACAACATTTTGCAGATGCCAACAATATAATAAACGAGTTCCAAGCAGGCTTTAGACGAGGGTTTTCTACAATAGACAATATGTTTGTACTACATTCCCTGATTCAAATATTACAAAATAGTAAGAAAAAACTGTTTTGTGCATTTATTGACCTAAAGCGAGCATTTGATACAGTTTGGAGAGCAGGGCTCTGGTCGAAACTCATAAAATATGATATTAATGGCAAATGCCTGACTTTAATTAAAAATATGTATAATAATATTAAATCATGTGTAACAGTAAACGGTGAACAGTCTGACTTTTTCCCATGTAACATAGGCGTTAGACAAGGTGAAAATCTTTCACCAATCTTATTTTCATTATATCTTAACGATTTAAATGACTTTTTTGCAAGAAATGATACTGTAAACGGTATTAATCTTGAGGAAACTGAAGATACTATGTATACCTACTTGAAACTGTTTGTTCTTTTATATGCCGATGACACAGTTATAGTATGCGAAAGTGCTGAGGATTTACAAAACGCTCTTAATACATATCAGTTATATTGTGAAACCTGGAAATTAACTGTTAACAAAAGCAAAACCAAAGTGTTAATTTTTTCAAAAGGTCGACAAAGACAATTTCGTTTTATATATCAAGAAGAAGAATTAGAAATAGTTACAGAATATAAATATTTAGGAATTCTTTTTAGTAGAAGTGGCTCATTTTTTAATGCCAAAAAACATATTGCAAACCAGGGTCTCAGAGCATTTTATAGCTTAATGAAAAAAGCTAAACGTCTATTATTACCTATTGACATGCAAATTGATATTTTTAACAAAACTGTTAAACCTGTACTTCTTTACGGATGTGAAATATGGGGATTTGGAAATTTAGATGTCATAGAGCGGGTGCAACTTAAGTTTTTAAAATATATACTAAATGTTAAAAAAAGTACACCTAACTGCATTGTATACGGAGAAACTGGCGTTATGCCAATTTCAATTGATATTTTATCACGTGTTACCTCATTCTGGGCAAAGTTAGTTGTCAAAAATGAGAAAAAATTGTCTTTTAGTATATATTCTATCATGCACAAACAATTCAATGAAATACGTATTGATATTGCTAAAAAGCGTTTTTGTTGGCTTAATGGTATCAGAACTATTCTTATTAAATGTGGCTTTAATGGTATTTGGACAAGTCACGTTTTCCCAAATCAAAAATGGCTATCTCTTGCTGTATGTCAAAAGCTGAAAGACTTGTTCCTTAATGAATGGTATAACACCATACAAACATCAAGCGGATGTACAACATATAGGCTTTTAAAAGATACATTTAACTTTGAAAATTATTTAATAAGTACTCCAAGTAGACTTCTAAAATTTATAATTAAATTTAGAACGAGAAGTCATAAATTGCCTATAGAAACAGGAAGATGGAACACTGTAGACAGAGAGAACAGAACATGTACACTCTGTAATCGTGATATAGGAGATGAATATCATTATCTTCTTGTTTGTAACGAATTTTCAGAATCGCGATCACTACTTTTAAAATCAAAGTATTATTCCCGACCAAACATCATTAAATTCAAAAATCTAATGAACACAACAAATAAAACAGAATTTAGGAAACTTTGTGAGTTCGTAAAAACGATTGTAATTTTTTTTCAATAATAACTTCATATAACAGTTTACCATAACCCTATGTATCATACGTGAGTGCAGAGGACCCTAGACAATACCTTTTCCCAGGTTTTCGTTTTCGTACTATATGTGTCAAGGTATTGACAAGCGGGTGTACCTCTAAATAAGATTCTTACAATTGTTGTATTTGTTATAAAATGTACTATAATATCGTGCATGTTAACATTTGTTTTTTATATAATTACCAAAACTATATACAAAACAATGACGATTAGCGAAGATGAAAAAAATCTTACCTGTAAACAGTTATTCCAATACTACTTAATCCCTGGAAAACTAACACCTTATATACATAGATATAGACAGGCGCACGGAAGTCACGTGCAAGTAGTGATGTGCTGACTGCTCGCACAATGCATATGAATATATCACGTGTTATTTAGTAGTATTTAAGTCGAACTTGTACAATGAAATAGTTAAAGGGATGTAAGCACATTCTAAAAATCTAAAATATATGTTGTATACATGCACGTTTAATTTTTTCCCGGAAAATAATTGTCTAAGCACAGAGTGTTTAGCTCTTCAATATTCTATTGTTTTTTTTTTTGTTTTTTTTTTATATTATACTTAACCAATATTTACAGATTGAAAATGTAGATTGTATACGCTATTACAAATATGTTGAGGAATTAACGTTTAAAGTAACTCTGCCGACAATATACAATTAATATACGCTATTTAATAATACACATTGTACCATTTTTACATACATGCATGTTTGAGCCTTATGATATGTATACTATATTCATGACCTCATGATGTCATTACTGTAATGAACTGAGTGAATAAAAGATTTGATTTGATTTGATTTACATAAGAAAGGTAACCTTAACGATCCTGGAAATTATCGTGGCATTACTTTACTGAGTACTTTGGGTAAGTTATTCACACGTGTGCTAAATAACAGGTTAAATGATTGGGCTGAGACGTATAATGTGTATATTATTCAGTTTATTTTTTTTTATTCAGTTTTTATTCAGGCTCAAACATATATACATGTTCATCGCCAATACATTTGGCGGCAACAGTTACACACATATACTATGAGAATAGTATGATAACAGGTATGAGTAATTAAACGGTTTTTGACAGATTTTAATATATACATATACTTCCATCAGTAATAAAGATACATTCATATAATTCATATAATGGTAACTACAGTAATGACATACATCTGAATAATTACTTATTATGCATATTTCTTAATAATATAGTAAAAACTTATGTAAATATTTAATAAAAAAAAAATAACACTATTCCTTTTAATAACATTACATCGTTCGCATAATGGTGTTTCTTCAAAACAGATGCAAATATATATATTTTTCACACACAGAAACTATTTCAGTTTACTGCTCATTTATTTTTTTGTATTTGGCCTTTTTCGTAACCGCCGAGTATAAGTACTTTTACCTGTACGATTTATAATCCACATGAATGTCCCGTGCAACATGTGCATGCGTCAGCTAGTCTAGTCAATGGTCATTCATATATCAAGTGTGAACATAAAACGGATTATTTCGGTGCAGGATATGTGTGAATTCTATAGCAAATAATTTAAATGGATTACTTGTTTTCTAATTGACGATCATTAACGGATAGTGGAATAGTACTATACATGGTATGATGGTAATCTATACAATTATGGGCTAAAATTACACCATGTTACATATAATTATTAACGCTTATTATTTATAACTATACCGCTATTCCAAAATAATACTTTGTTCTCTTTTCTGGTTTGCCAGATAAATATATTTTGCTAAACTTTTTAATAGACTAATTTTTTTCGTGCCGACCAGAGATTTAAACTTATGCATATTTGGCCAGCTGCAATAATATCTTGGTATGCACATGTTTCTTAGTTCTCTATAATAAGGACATGCTAGAAGAAAGTGGTATTCATTTTCAATGACATTCATATTACAAAAAGTACACAACCTATTCTCTCTAGGGACATTCCTATACCTTCCTTCCTCGATAGCTAAGTTGTGTGCAGAACATCTAAATCTAGTTAACGACAATCTATGTTTATTAATTGTTACACTATCCACATATTTTTCAAACGAGAAATCAGTTTTAATGATATTGTATGTAGATAATTTTGGAGATTCTTGAAGTGTTGAATACCAATTTTGCAAATATTAATCACGTAGGCGTTCAACAACGCGTGTTATTTGTATATTAGTAACATCCGGGTTATTCCAAAGATAGTTAAAACCTATATTACATAAGACAGTATTTACTTGATAAGCCCAACAGTTAACATCGTTGATGTTATTTTGTACTTGGTCCTGTAACACTTTATACATGAGTGAATTTGGGGATTTAATTATTTTAAACCAGTATTTTATAATTCGTTCTTTACGTAAGATGTCTAATGTTACTCTACCGAGTTCACCGTATACAGTTGCATTTGTGGTTTGTGATCTTACGTTGAGGATTTGTTTTAAAAATGTAATATGTACTCTTTCTATATCTGGTGCCTTATGAAAGCCCCATACTTCTGAACCATAATTTTAAATCTGAAGAATCATTGAATCAAACAACTTTAACTTTTCGCTTATATTTAATGGGATTACATCAAAAAGTGAATTTAGCGAAAATAAAGCTTTCATTGCTTGTTCACTCAAAGACTTTTGTGCTTGAAACATCTTCCCATTTGATGAGAATGTTACACCTAGATATGTGAATGTTTTAGTATTGTTTAATTCAACGTTATTATAGTAAAAACGTGTATTTTCCATCCTAGTTCCCTGTTTAAAGACAATTGCAACGGTTTTACTAGTATTGACAGAAATATTCCACTTGAAACAATAAGTTTTAAGTTTATTAAGTAAAAATTGTAACCCATCTGCTGAATATGAAAATAAAATTGTGTCGTCTGCAAACATTAACAAAAAGATTTGCAGCTCATTTAGCGTTATCATGTCTACTGTATCATCATAAAGAGACTCTAATAAGTCGTTGATAAATAAAATAAACAATAAAGGAGACAATGGCTCCCCTTGCTTCACCCCAATATAACTATCGAAATGTTCAGTCATAGTACCATTTACTTTCACGCATGATTTAACAGATTCATACATAGCTTGAAGCATCTTAACAAACTTTGATGAAACGCCCATCATTATTAATTTAAACCATATCCCATTTCTGTATATCAAATCAAATGCTTTCTTAAAGTCTATAAAAGTACAATATAGTTTTTTTCTTTTCACCGGAAATGACTTTAGTAATAATCGAATTAAGGATAAAAACACAATCAATTGTACTTTTATTTTGTCTGAAACCAAACTGGTTATCTGACAATAAATTATTTCTTTCTGCCCATTTACGTAGTCGACAGTCTAGAATTTGAGAAAATATTTTAGAAAAAATACTTGTAAGCATAATACCACGGTAATTATTCACATCATTTTTGTCACCTTTTTTCTGTACAGGGATAAGTATACCATTTGTCCAGCTATCTGGATAAATTTCGCTATTATATATATGATTGAAAAGTTTACATAAAGTTGGTGATAGAATAGCGCTCCCTTCTATAAACATTTCCGAGGTCAACGAGTCCGTCCCCGGACTTTTTTGTCTTTTTAACATTGCTATAGCTTTTTTAACCTCGTCAATGCTAATCTCACAATCTAACTGTTCAATTATAACGTCATAATTACTTGTTCTTAAATAGTTCTCAACATCCTCACTTGAATATATATCATCTGAAGAAAATAAATCTTTAAAATGTTTAAAAAATTCCCCATCAGGAATATTATTTTTAATATTACCTTTCTTTCTGGCTTTTCTTATAAATTCCCAAAACTTTTTTGGCTGGGATTTGGTTGCTTCGTGTAATAATGTTTTTTGATTTATTATATATTTTGCCTTCGCTCGGCGTTTGGCCTTACAATAATATCTGCGTTTGGATATAACCAAGGTTATGTTTTCATTCGTCCTAATACTTTTGTACGCTTTATTGGCCGACTTTAGGTCACGTCTGGCTAATTAGCATTCCTCCGTGAACCACGGGCTGACATGTTTGCGACTAGACGTGTTATTGTTATTACGCTTTACTCGTTTGGTAGAACCATATACGCGAAAGGCACAATTGTACAGGGTATTTGCAAAAGTATTAACGCCACTGCTAATATCCAAGTTAGATGAAGATATTTGATCAATAATATTATTAGCACTTATGCAAAGTCAAAACGAAAAAATTATTAAATGCCATAGTGTTTTCGTTTTGAAAGCTTTTGAGATAAGGAAAAATGAAATATTCAGTTAAACATGCTTGCATGCGTGTGTTGTATTTATTTATTTGTACACATTTTACATGTAATCACTGCACCATTTGTTGTATCAATTGTAATTATGTATATCATGTTATATCCTCACAGGTCTCATGGCCTATTGGAATTTCTGAGTAAACGATAACTCTATAAGGTTCACAATTAACAAAAAATCACATAGCAGAATAAAATAACATTTAAATCATGTACGGAGTAAATAGTATTATGATAGACAATATACTTAGTCAATAACATATGTGAGATCCCGATATTATACCTAATACATCAGTTAGGTAATCTATGAACATAGACAGCCGTATAGTGAGTAAAAGACAGACGGAATAAATAACATTTTAATTTAATAGCTAATTCTTGTTAATATTGAATATTAGAAACTGTGCGATGACAAGACAGGCTGTGGACTGTATGAGGACGTCTACCTAAATCCAAAAATCACGTCACATCGTCAAAACGATAACGTAACATTATATAGATAAATGTAAAAATAAAATAATAAAGATGATATTTAAAAGTTAACACCAATTTGATTAAAAAACGTTCAACACATGAAAACTGCAAACGAAAAACATAATATGAAACACCACATATGATCAATTTGTAACACGGGCCTACGCTGGTTCAGTAAAAATCATGGATAAGAACCACCAATGTACTTCACTGGACCATTCTAAATTTGTCTATTCGAAACAAACACTGTTCAATGCGGATGTGATTTTTCACGCAGAAATAAATAATTGGAATTTTGGATTATTATGAGAAAGGTAAATAACTTTTATAAATGAATCCCCTATAAATGATTTAGATATATACACTACATAGCAGGGAAACACACATACATACATGCAAATGTGCATTATGAATACATAAAAAGAACACATAGTCTAATATTAAATTGTCAAGAACCACGCAGCGTCATGAAATAGCATTCATTTAAGGTTGTTAATCATATATGTAATACTATAACAATGCTTATAGTCAAAATTACAGAATCATGTTGAGTAATATGACAAACAAACGTCATTTTTCTGATAACAACATATGTAGGTGTCAAGTACATATATCCAAATATGTATGCGGATGTGTATGCTTGTATGTGCATGCCGATATGTGCATGGATGTATGTGTATATGTACAAGTATGTATATGTATTTATATGTGTATGCATATGTGTGTATGCCTGTTTGTACACATGACATGCCGGTAAACCACAATCAACCTTATTATTACTTTTTTCAGTCAATAGAAGACGTTTTAGTTTGCAATCTTGATATTTTGTTTACATAAGTATTGGCTACCATCAGCAGTGAGGATTATGACGTCATATATAAGCTTTAAACTGCCAATTATACCTTCCAAGTGTATAGATGTTAGCCTTTTGATTCTACAATAGGAGTGAGGCATTCTCTTCTATATGTTTCAAAAACAGCGTTGACATAAATCATTAGCAAACTGAACCGACACATGTAGTACAATTATAATTAGTTAGAGCGCTCTTACTTGTATATGTATTTATATCGATATTGTATTTATTAATGCATTAATGTAGCCATGATACATAAATGTGGAAACAAAATATAAAATGTGAAAATAAAATATTTACTATGTACAAAACGTATCTTCGGTGTTGAAAATATCCAATTATAGAATATTTAAAGTACATAGTTTGTCAAATGGTATTATAATGTCCCATTGTATGACTGCGACAAACTAAACATAAGATAGACACATGACGATAGATATGACAGAGACAGAGTTTATTTCCATTGTGAATTATTGAACTTTTAGATGGAGGTAGATCGTAGTTTCAGAGCTTGGTTATGCGAGACACTGAAACAATAAATATAAGACCAATGTAAATTGGCCTTTGTATTATAAACACTAAATATGTAGTTTTGAATATAGACCCACTGATAATAACCACTAAATCTGTAGTTTTGAATATAGGGCCATTGATAATGAACATTACATCTGTAGTATTGAATATAGGCCCACTGATAATGGCCACGAAGTCTGTAGTTTTGAATATAGGCCCATACTAATGATCACTAAATTTGTAGTTTAGGTCCATTGATAATGACCACTCAATCTGTAGTTTTGAAAAAAGGCCCATTGATAATGACTAGTACATCTGTAGTTTTGAATAAAAGTCCAATGATAATGACCATTAAATCTGTAGATTTAAAATATAGGTCCATTGATAATGAACACTAAATCTGTAGTTTTGAATAAAGGTCCATTGATAATGACCATTAAATCTTTAGTTTTAAAATAAAGGTCCATTGATAATGACCATTAAATCTGTAGTTTTAAAATATAAGTCCATTGATAATTGCCACTAAATCTGTAGTTTTGAATATAGGCCCATTGATAATGAACACTAAATCTGTAGTTTTGAATATAGGTCCATTGATAATGACCTCTAAATATTTTGTTTTGAATATAGACCGACTGATAATAACCACTAAATCTGTAGTTTTGAATATAGTTCCATTGATAATGACCACTAAATACTAAATCTGTAGTTTTGATAATAACCACTAAATCTGTAGTTTTGAATATAGGGCCATTGAAAATGAACACTAAATTGGTAGTTTTGAATATAGGCCCATTGATAATGAACACTAACTCTGTAGTTTTAAAATTTAGGTCCATTGATAATGACTAGTACATCTGTTGTTTTGAATAAAGGTACATTGATAATGACCATTAAATCTGTAGTTTTAAAATATAGGTCCATTGATAATGAACACTAAATCTGTAGTTTTGAATAAAGGTCCATTGATAATGACCATTAAATCTTTAGTTTTAAAATAAAGGTCCATTGATAATGACCATTAAATCTGTAGTTTTAAAATATAGGTCCATTGATAATTGCCACTAAATCTTAAGTTTTGAATATAGACCGACTGATAATAACCACTAAATCTGTAGTTTTGAATATAGTTCCATTGATAATGACCACTAAATACTAAATCTTTAGTTTTGAATATATGTTCATTGATAATAACCACTAAATCTGTAGTTTGGAATATAGGGCCATTGATAATGAACACTAAATCTGTAGTTTTGAATATAGGCCCACTGATAATGGCCACTAAATCTGTAGTTTTGAATATAGGCCCATTGATAATGACCACTAACTCTGTAGTTTTAAAATTTAGATCCATTGATAATGACCACTCAATCTGTAGTTTTGAAAATAGGCCCATTGATAATGACTAGTACATCTGTAGTTTTGAAAGGTACATTGATAATGACCATTATATCTGTAGTTTTAAAATATAGGTCCATTGATAATGAACACTAAATCTGTAGTTTTGAATAAAGTTCCATTGATAATGACCATTAAATCTGTAGTTTTAAAATAAAGGTCAATTGATAATGACCATTAAATCTGTAGTTTTAAAATATAGGTCCATTGATAATTGACACTAAATCTGTAGTTTTGAATATAGGTACATTGATAATGACCACTAAATCTGTAGTTTTGAATAAAGGCTCGTTGATAATTGCCTCTAAATCTGTTGTTTTGAATATAGACCCACTGATAATAACCACTAAATTTGTAGTTTTGAATTAAGGTCCATTGATAATGACCACTAAATACTAAATCTGTAGTTTTGAATATAGGTCCATTGATAATAACCACTAAATCTGTAGTTTTGAATAAAGGTCCGTTGATAATGACCACTAAATCTGTTGTTTTGAATATATGCCCATTGATAATGACCACTGAATCTGTAGTTTTGAATATAGGCCCACTGATAATGACCACTAAATCCGTAATTTAGAGTATATGTCAATTGATCATGGCTACTAAATATATAGTTTTAAATTTAGGCCCATTAATAATGACCGCGAACATGTAGCATTGAATAAAGGTAAAATGATAATGACCATTAAA
The DNA here is from genome assembly GCA_037043455.1 of Cyrtodaria siliqua. Taxonomy (NCBI): domain Eukaryota; kingdom Metazoa; phylum Mollusca; class Bivalvia; order Adapedonta; family Hiatellidae; genus Cyrtodaria; species Cyrtodaria siliqua. The sequence goes on from JAWPHD010011375.1 coordinate 31,385, forward strand.
TCTGTAGTTTTGAATATAGGTCTATTGATGACTAGTACATTTGTAGTTTTGAATAAAGGTCCATTGATAATTGCACTAAATCTGTAGTTTTGAATATAGGCCTATTAATAATGACAACTAAATCTGTAGTTTTAAATATAGGCCCACTGATAATAACCACTAAATCTGTAGTTTGAATATAGGTCCATTGATAATGACAACTAAATCTGTAATTTTGAATATAGGCCCATTGATAATGACAACTTAATCTGTAGTTTTGAATATATGCCCATTGATAATGACAACTAAATATGTAGTTTTGAATATAGGCCGACTGATATTGCCTAGTAAATCTGTAGTTTTGAACATAGGCCTATTAATAATGACAACTAAATCTGTAATTTTAAATATAGGCCCATTGATAATGACCACTAAATCTGTAATTTTAAATATAGGCCCATTGATAATGACCACTAAATCTGTAGTTTTGAATATTGGCCCACTGATAATAACCACTAAATCTGTAGTTTGAATATAGGTCCATTGATAATGACAACTAAATCTGTAATTTTGAATATAGGCCCATTGATAATGACAACTAAATCTGTAGTTTTGAATATAGGCCCATTGATAATGACAAATAAATATGTAGTTTTGAATATAGGCCGACTGATATTGCCTAGTAAATCTGTAGTTTTGAACATAGGCCTATTAATAATGACAACTAAATCTGTAATTTTAAATATAGGCCCATTGATAATGACCACTAAATCTGTAATTTTAAATATAGGCCCATTGATAATGACCACTAAATCTGTAGTTTTGAATATAGGCCCAATGGTAATAACCACTAAATCTGTAGTTTGAATATATGTCCATTGATAATGACAACTAAATCTGTAATTTTGAATATAGGCCCATTGATAATGACAACTAAATCTGTAGTTTTGAATATAGGCCCATTGATAATGACAACTAAATATGTAGTTTTGAATATAGGCCGACTGATATTGCCTAGTAAATCTGTAGTTTTGAATATAGGCCCATTGATAATGACAACTAAATATGTAGTTTTGAATATAGGCCCACTGATATTGCCTAGTAAATCTGTAGTTTTGAATATAGGCCTATTAATAATGACAACTAAATCTGTAGTTTTGAATATAGGTCAATTGATAATGACCACTAAATCTGTAATTTTAAATATAGGCACATTGATAATGACCACTAAATCTGTAGTTTTTAATATAGGCCCACTGATAATAACCACTAAATCTGTAGTTTGAATATAGGTTCATTGATAATGACAACTAAATCTGTAATTTTGAATATAGGCCCATTGATAATGACCACTAAATCTGTAGTTTTGAATATAGGCCCATTGATAATGACAACTAAATCTGTAGTTTTGAATATAGGCCCACTGATATTGCCTAGTTAATCTGTAGTTTTGAATATAGGTCTATTGATAATGACCACTAAATTTGTCATTTTAAATATAGGCCCATTGATAATGACCACTAAATCTGTAGTTTTGAATATAGGCCCACTGATAATAACCACTAAATCTGTAGTTTGAATATAGGTCCATTGATAATGACAATTAAATCTGTAATTTTGAATAGAAGGCCCATTGATAATGACCACTAAATCTGTAGTTTTGAATATAGGCCCATTGATAGTGACAACTAAATCTGTAGTCTTGAATATAGGCCCACTGATATTGCCTAGTAAATCTGTAGTTTTGAGCATAGGCCCATTGATAATGACAACTAAATCTGTAGTTTTGAATATACGCCCATTGTTAATGACCACTAAATCTCTCATTTTTAATATAGGCCCATTTATAATGGCCACTAAATCTGTAGTTTTGAATAAAGGCTCGTTGATAATGACCACTAAATCTGTAGTTTTAAAAATATAGGCCCATTGGTAATGGCCCCTAAATCTCAGTTTTGAATAAAAGTCCATTGATAATGGCCACTTAATCTGTAGTTTCTAATATAGTCCCATTTATAATGACCACTAAATAAGTAGTTTCGAATATAGGCCCATTGATAAAGGCCACTAAATCTGTAATTTTGAATATAGGCCCATTGATAATCGCCACTAAATCTCTCATTTTTAATAGAGGCACATTGATAATGGCCACTAAATCTGTAGTTTTGAATATAGGCTCGTTGATAATGACCACTAAATCTGTAGTTTTAAATAAGTAGTTTCGAATATAGGCCCATTGATAATCGCCACTAAATCTCTCATTTTTAACAGAGGCCCATTGGTAACTGCCACTAAATCTGCAGTTTTGAATAAAGGTCCATTGATAATGACCACTAAATATGTAGTTTCGAATATAGGCCCATTGATAATGGCCACAAAATCTGTAGTTTTAAATATAGGCTCGTTGATAATGACCATTAAATCTAGAGTTTTCAAAATATAAGCCCTTTGATAATGACCACTAAATCTGTTTTTTTGAATATAGGTCCATTGATAATGACAATTAAATCTGTAGTTTTTAAAATATAAGCCCAATGATAATGATACCGGTCCATTGATAATGACCACTAAATCTGTAATATCGAATATAGACCCATTGATAATGGCCACTAAATCAGTAGTTTTAAATATAGGCTTGTCGATAATGACTAAATCTGCAATTTGGAATATAGGCCCATTGATAATGGCCATTAAATATGCAATTTGGAATATAGGCCCTTTGATAATGGCCACTAAATATGCAATTTGGAATATAGGCCCATTGACAATGGCCAAAAAATCAATAGTTTTAAAAACCACTGATAATGACCACTACATCTGCATTTTTAGAAAATAGAGGCCCATTGATAATGGCCACTAAATCAGTAGTTTTAAATATAGGCTTGTCGATAATGACTAAATCTGCAATTTGGAATATAGGCCCATTGATAATGGCCATTAAATATGCAATTTGGAATATAGGCCCATTGATAATGGCCACTAAATATGCAATTTGGAATATAGGCCCATTGACAATGGCCAAACAATTAATAGTTTTAAAAACAGAGACCACTGATAATGACCACTACATCTGCAGTTTTAGAAAATATAGGCCCATTGATAATGGCCACTAAATCTGTAGTTTTAAAAATACAGACCCATTGATAATGGCCATTAAATTTGTAGTTTTTGTAGTTTTACCACTAAATCTGTAATTTGGAATATAGGGCCATTTATAATGACTATTAAAACTGCAATTTTAAAAACATAGGCCCATTGATAATGGCTACCAAATCTGCTGTTTTAAAAACATAGACCCATTGATAATGGCCACTAAATATGCAGTTTTAAAAATAGACACCATTGATAATGACCACTAAACCTGCAGTTTTAAAAATAGAGACCATTGATAATGACCACTAAATCTGCAGTTTTAAAAAATATAGGCCCATTGATAATGGCCACTAAATCAGTAGTTTTAAATGTAGGCTGGTCGATAATGACTAAATCTGCAATTTGGAATATAGGCCCATTGATAATGGCCACTAAATATGCAATTTGGAATATAGGCCCATTCAATTTGGAATATAGGCCCATTGATAATGGCCACTAAATATGCAATTTGGAATATAGGCCCATTGACAATGGCCAAAAAATTAATAGTTTTAAAAACAGAGACCACTGATAATGACCACTACATCTGCAGTTTTAGAAAATATAGGCCCATTAGTAATGGCCACCAAATCTGCAATTTGGAGTATAGGTCCATTGATAATGGCCTCTAAATCTATTGTTTTAAAAATACAGACCCATTGATAATGGCCATTAAATTTGTAGTTTTACCACTAAATCTGTAATTTGGAATATAGGGCCATTGATAATGACTACTAAATCTGCAATTTTAAAAATATAGGCCCATTGATAATGGCCACCACATCTGCAGTTTTAAAAATAGAGACCATTGATAATGACCACTAAATCTGCAGTTTTAAAAAATATAGGCCCACATTGATAATGGCAACTAAATCTGCAATTTGGAATATAGGCCCATTGATAATGGCCACTAAATCTGTAGTTTTAAAAACACAGACCCATTGATAATGGCCAGTAAATTTGTAGTTTTACCACTAAATCTGTAATTTGGAATATAGAACCATTGATAATGGCCAATAAATCTGCAGTTGTAAAAATAGAGGCCCATTGATAATGGCCACCAAATCTGTAGTTTTGAATATAGGCTCGTTGATAATGACCATTAAATCTGTAATTTGGAATATAGGCCCATTGATAATGGCTTAGAAATCTGTAGTTTCCGTAGTTAGTATGTATTTTTAGGCCCGCTGATAAATATAGTATATTAAATGAATTTCTTTATGAAACGAGTTATGAATTATATTTAACGAGCATTTTTATGAGTTAGAGTTAAAATAATTCATGGCGAGTTTCATAAATCGTATAATAAAGGGGGAAGAGTTCAAGATATTTTTCATCACATAACATTACAACCAAATATGTAAAAAAATACATAAATCAAATGGACATAAAACCGCCACAACGGCATGCAAACTTTAGCGCCAAAACGTCATAAAATCACATCCTTTCACACCAAAATAATGTCATGTCAAACAAACCTTTGGGTATCAAAGAGCTTGTGTTTTATCTCTTAACAAAAGAACATTTTATTGCCGACTTTTAAAACATTACAAACTGATTTCTTTAATGTTAATTATTTATTATATATAAGTTGTTGGTAAATAATAAGTTTATGGCTTAGATAGGATGAATTTATAACCAATAAAATAGTTTGTTAAAATTTGCGTAGATCTAGTGTTAAGATGTAATGTATTCCATGCTCAACGAATCACAATCGTTCCAGGTTGTTATTTACAACATAATATGAAATGGGTGCTAGACACTGCTAACAAGGCCGACTGATTACGACCACTTAGTCTGTAGTTCTGAATATATGCCCATTAATAATGGGCACTAAATCTGTAGTTCTGAATATAGGCCCATTAATAATGAGCACTAAATCTGTCAATAAAGGACTACAGCTATAATAACATTAACTGTTAACGATATCATGGATGTATACACAAAATACACTGTAAATTATTCACAAATCACAGCAAAGTCAAATGCACACATACTGTTAAAATAAAGCTGAACATATAGAGGATCTTACATGAGGTTCTTGCCGAGCATTATATCATTTTTGCTAACGAGTTTAATAAATACAATAATGAATGAGAACGAATGTGTGATTCTATTTATTACATAACTTATAACGTCAGATCATCATCATTTCTCATTTTCAGTGTCCTTTGATGACCTTTACCAATGTTTGGGTATATGTATGAGTTGGTAACAGTCATGTTAATTTGTCAGCAGCTGTTGGTGATCAGTATTTCTGCTAGTTTATCTGCATTTCCTGGTATGGTACGGTAGACGATAGTGCTGCACCAATGGAGACTTGATCCTGTGACTTGAGGAACAATGTGTTGTCAAACATACTACTCCCAGCCCTATACTTGGACGCATCTGCAGTAGAGTAAAAAGTAATTTGTTTTATGACTGGTATATCCATCAATATTTCTCTGAACTAATGTGTAACTAACATACCTATCTTACTCATTGTTATCGGTTTGTTTATGAACACACATACAAAAGAAATGCATACCACTGCTAGCTGTTATATAGCTGTAGAGAGAACTTTCGAAATCAGTTCAGAGGTTCCTGAGTGTAAGTTTTTTGAGGTTTGTGCTATTGAACTAATAGTGCCATCATGTATGTCAATGACTTAATTTGTACAACCACTTTGCACTCAGGCTCACTCCGGCTCAGCTGAGCTAAAAACAAGGGATTTCAATTGTACCTAAATTGACTAGGGAGTTTTTAGGCCTGTAATAACTAATAGACAAAGGTGCATTAAAAATAACAAGATCACAAAAAGACAGCTATAATAACTCAAATGACAAAGGGACAGCTATAATAACTCAAAGGACAAAGGCACAGCTATCATAACTCAAATGACAAAGGGGCAGCAATACTAATTCAAATGACAAAAGAGCTGCTATATGGCAGGCATGTTACAATAACGTCAGTGGAATGCTATTATTATCATCAGCACCTGGCCTCCTGAACTTCTTGCCGTACAACTTGATGACAACAAAAACAAGTAAGACGATCACAGCCACCAAGCTGAGAACAATGGCAGCAATAGCACCTCCACTCAAACCTGCCTCATCCTTAGAGCTGCAATAAACAAGTTGTTTTATGGAAGGGCAGAACAACTGTTCCAAGTAGACAACATGTGGAGGAGGAGCTGAGATGATTCATATACAGAAATACATTAACCTCAGATTTTATTGTTTTTTATAATCCAAATAATGAAACTTTTGGCCTTGTAAATATACATAATTTATCCTTGTTTGTGGTGTGTTATAGACAACTTTTGACCTTGTTGGTTGTGAGATAAATTCTTTTTAACTTAAGCTATTGGAATATCATTATATAAGTGTTTGGCCTTTAATTTGTGCGTGATATATACATGTTTGCCTTGTTGATGGCCTTACAGAGATTATTGAAAGTAGAAAAGGTAAATAGGACACAAGGCAATCTTCTGGGCAATTTCCACAAACCAAATAACACATATGTACAGAATGATGTGACTTGCATAAATCTTCGTCCGGCACGTATGATATGATTAACTGATCTGAATTGTTAATATTTGGAAAAAACAACAATATAAATACTACAGATGGAGGTTCCCAAAATTGGATGTTTTGTTTGAATGCAGTTTTATCAGTGGACATAAAGCATAAAGTCCAGAGGAAAGATGTTCAAATAAACATGGTATATAGCAAGAGAGCCTCTATATAACAAGATTGCCTAATACATTCATCTGATTATCGTATACTCTGTGAACACTTGAAACAATAACAATTCAAGTGAGTGAGATAAAAAGAGGATATTATGTCATACTATTCTGTTGTTCATGTAGATAATCCACACTTTCTGTATGAATTACTATTATTATCTATTTCTCAGAATGTTACGCTTATCGAGGATGCCGCCATGTTGTTGTTCTGTGTTTCGTTTATGACATCAGAGAACGTTACGTACATGACGTCAGATAACGTTATGTACAATAATCGAAAAGGGATTTTACATCGATTTGCTTTGTTGGTCCGTGCCTAATAAAGCCAAATTTATTAGGCAGAAAAGTGCATATCTGCATGATAAAAAGCCTGATAAGTCAAGAGGAGATTTTTCATTTTCCCCCTAATTTAAGTAAATAAAACTGTAAGTCTGGGCCAAAAGTTAACGCAGGGTCAACATCATTCAAACTAGCTTGGTATGATACATGCACATATTTTAATATCTCTAGCTCTTGTAGTTTCAGAGAAGAATAAAAAAAAATAGTTTCCTATACTCAATTTGTATAGGGCGAAATTTAAACCATTTAAACAAATTTCCTTAGGGACCATAACCAACTATGGTACATGCACAATATTAGACCTCTATTTCCTGTAGCTTCCAAGAACATTTTCTAAAGGTTTTCCTATTTAACTCACCGAGGCTGGCCAGATTTGACAGCAGGGTCTTTAATTGAACAAAAGAAATATAAAAAGATCGGACAGGGAAAGTAGCATTCAAGGAGGATAGTCAACCACAAAACACAGAAACAAACACGCAAACAGACAAACAAGAAGGCAAAAGCAATGATAAATGCAAACGACATAACAAACACAAAAGGGTTAACAATAGGGCTACCGCCTTGGAACGGTCAGTGGCAAAGTAGGCTGCTGGGGGTTTATACCGGTTCTAGGGTGCACCAAACCTCACACTTACCATACCGTCATCCCATTAAAACAGGACAGTGTAAATAAAGAAATCCTCGCTATGATCTAATCTCTAACCAACAAGGCAGCATCAATAGGCAATACAAGTAAAACACAAATATGCTCGTGTAAATATAATACAAACAAACAGTAGCCTAGAAATCCACAATGAAGGTACTCAATGACTTGGCAGAAGCCAGAGCAGTAAGATAATAAACCATTAAGGGCACGACAAGATACAAACTTGTTAGAGGACCATTTATGCTGGATGTAATATATGAGAGCTTTAAGCCTTGTGGTTTCAGAGAAGACAATGTTTCCCTATATAAGTCAACGTAAAACTGTGACCCTAGGCAGGGCTAGATTTTACCTCAGGTCCACTTGCATTTAGATTTATTCACGGGTTCTTAAAACACCCCTAATTGAACATGGGTAGAATGAATTAAAAGTTGGTAACTCATAACTTGCTCCACAACGATAACAATAGGGTGGCTGGTTAAGGCATTTATATTGTAGTTATAGAGCCTAGATTCACAACATATATAACTTGCACATTTATTGTAAAATGTGTCTGTTGTTGGCATGATAGTGCTTTAAGTTTTTCCCTCAAAATTCAACCACAGATTCCCAATATGAACAAACTTATTAGAGGAACATAAGCTTACGGTAAATGCAAAATATTTGACCTTTTAGCTCTAGTAGTATCCGAGAAAATTACCTAAAAGCTTTTCCTGTATAACTCTTCTGTAAAATTGCGACCCTTGGGGGTGGAGATAGATTATACTTCAAGGTCAGCTTGAGAACAAACATGGTAAAGAGCCGTATGTATATGCTACATGCAATGTATGACAGCTTTTCATGAAGAAGATTTTTACAGGTTTTTCCTATATAAAAAAAGTATGATAATGGACCTTTGGAAACGGCCGAGAACGACACATACGAAATATTGCAGTCTCGGTTTGATTCTGAGGCTTTGTTAAAAGAATTGGTGGAAATCAAACTTTTTACTAAAGTTATCAAGTTCACAACAATTAAGTAACGGACAGTGAACGCTGATGGATAACTCCCATTGCACATGCTCTCCTAGTTAAACTGGAAGGGTTTTCAATGGAACATTTGTGTTGCCTGCTATGTGCGTATTTCAGAAAGGACAATCTAACTATAAAGTTTGAAGACAGGAGTACAACCTTCATGAATTATGGAGGAGATTTCTTTTAAAGTGTTAAAGTCTACGAAAAGGGGTATATATCTGCATTGGATAATTCATAAAGAAAAACTGTATAAAGTTATGAGCTAGGTTAGGTTGCAGGTTAAAATTTTATGAAAAGGGATGTAACTCTGCCAAACTGAAAGTCAGAGTATTTGGACATGTATATGACATTGAATAATTAATAAAAAAAAGTACCGTATACAGTTTTATGAACAAAGGTCAATATTTTGCCGAGTAATATGCCAGTCTAGGCTGCAGATTATTTTTTTATGAAAACATGTATAACTCTGCCAAAATGAAAGTCAAAGTTATTGGACATATGTAATGACATTCCTTGCGTTAAGATGAAGATTTATGTGAAGTTTCATGAACAAGGGTCAACTAGTTTTCAGGTTACGGCCAAGGTTAGGCTGCTGGTTAAAAGGACAGACAGACGTCGACGATACAAAACTGATTCCTATGCAATGCTACGCAGCCGATACAAAAAACAAGAGGTCAATGACCTTGAAGCTTTACTGAGATGTGTTGATGGCTAGATTAGCATTCCTGTGAAGTTTCATGAAAATCCGTCAAGTAGTTTGAGAGGAGTAGTCGCTACAAGTTGTCATTATATAACTCTATGTAAACAAAGATGGCCACTTGATGTTTAACGTAAATCAAAATATTTTTTGATAAGGATCAACATCATGTCATACTGATCATTTTAGAAAAAGTCCCATATCAATATCACTTATAGTTTTCAAAAGGTAGTAGCTACAAACTTATATTTTGAAAATTTATTTTAGCCATGGCGGCCATCTTGAATTTCCAGTCAATCTGAAATTTTGCTAGGATCAATTAGACATCAAGAGCAACATTCTTGTGAAGTTTCATGAACATCCGTCGAGGAGTTACAGAGAAGTAGTCGTTACAAGTTCAAAAGAGGTTATGACCCTATCATTTTGGAACGTACTGCATGCTTGGAGGTGGACCCTTTTACAGTTCGCCACTATGCTTTCCTCTTTAATTGTACGATGACCGGACAGGTTGTGGACCCTATGATGACGCCTACCTAAAGCCCATTGGGACGGTGGCGTTTGATGTTTGTCCATGATCTTTCTTGTCGTGCCCTTAATGGTTTATTCTCTTACTGCTATTTTTTTTTTGTATTATATTTGCACGAGCATATTTGTGTTTTACTTATATTGCCTATTGATGCTGACTTGTTGGTTAGAGATTAGATCATGGCGGGGATTTCTTTATTTACACTGTCCTGTTTTAATGGGATGACAGTAGGGTAAGTGTGAGGTTTGGTGCACCCTAGAACCGGTTAAAACCCCCAGTGGCCTACTTTGCCACTGACCGTTCCAAGGCGTTAGCTCTATTGTCAACCCTTTTGTGTTTGTGATGTCGTTTACTTTTATTATAACTTTTGCCTTCTTGTTTGTCTGTTTCTTTGTTTGTTTCTGTGTTTTGTGGTTGGCTGTCCTCCTTGAATGCTACTTTCCCTGTCTGATCTTTTTATATTTCTTTTTACTAGATAACTCTATGCAAACAAAGATGGCCGCTGACAGCCATGTTTAGCATCAAATCAAAACGATTTTCGACAAGGACCAACATCATGTCATGCTGATCATTTTATAAAAAGTCCCATATCAATATCACGTACTGAAAGGAAAAAGAAACGCAGGGTGCGTATTTCCGCTATATATCGTATGTTTAATATGCTACTGCTAATCGAATGGTACAGGGCGACATTAGGCCTGTCATTTTAGAAAGAAGATTTAAACAGCACTGAACACACCAATGGTTACCCCTTTAAAGTTTCATTATCGTCAGAATGCGTATTTGGCTCAAGCAGCTGAGCAAAATTAGGCTTTAAATGTTGCAATCACTTAACATTAAATACAGTATTAAACTGCGTTTCTGTTTCCTTTCAGTATATGTTTTGCAAGAAGTAGTCGCTACAAACTTGTTTTTTGAAAACTTATTTGTAGCCGACCTGAAGTTTTGGTAGGATCAATTATACATCAAGAGCAACACTCGTGTGAAGTTTCATGAAAATCCGTCAAAAAGTTTTAGAGGAGTAGTCGCTAAAAGTTTTCATTATATAACTCTATGTAAACAAAGACAGCCATGTTTAATGTCGAATCAAAATAATTTTCGACAAGGATCAACATCATGTCATACTGATTATTTTAGGGAAAGACGCATATCAACATCACTTATTGTTTTCAAGAGGTAGTCGCTACAAACTTGTTTTATGAAAAATTATTTTTAGCCGTGGCGGCCATCTGGAATTGCCGGCCGATCTGAATTTTGTTAAGATTAATTAGACATCAAGAGCAACATTCCTGTGTTTCATGAAAATCCGTCAAGTAGTTTCAGAGAAGTAGTCGCTACAAGTTTTCTCTATATAAATCTATGTAAACAAAGATGGCCCCTGGCGGCCATGTTTAACGTCGCATGAATTTTTTTTTCGACAAGGATCAAAATCATTCCATACTGATCATTTTAGAAAAAGTCCCATATCAATATCACTTACAGTTTTCAAGAAGTACTCGCCATTTTTGAAAATCTATTTTTAGCTGTGACGGCGATCTTGAATTTTCGACCAACCTAAAATGTTGCTAGGATCATTTAGACATCAGGAGCAACATTCCTGTGAAGTTTCATGGAAATCCGTCGAGTAGTTTCAGAGGAGTAGTCGATACAAGTTTTTAATAAATAACTCTATGTAAAAAAAGATGGCCGCTGGCAGCCATGTTAAACGTCAAATCAAAACGATTTTCGACAAGGACCAACATCATGACATGCTGATCATTTCAGAGAAAGTCCCATATCAATTTCACTTGTTTTTTTCATCAACATGTTTTTTTGCTAGGATCAACTAGACTTCATGGGCAACATTTCTGTAAAGTTTCATGAAAATCCATTCAGTAGTTGCAGAGAAATAGTTGCTACAAAAACAGTTTACGGACGGACAGACGAACGACGGACACCGCACCACGGCATAACCTCTGGTGATCTCTGATCAGTAGAGCAAAAATTGATTACAGACTGTCTATTGGGGTCTATACATGTACTGACCTTACACAATTCGGCATATAAAAGTCACGTGCATTTACAATGATGTCGAGAAACATCATTATGATGCCATTGTGCAAATAAACTTGCAAAACATATGAAGAACTTTTATTGTGCCTCGTCATAGGTCCATGGAGGTTCGAAGCCATCCTCCATGAACCTTACAATGTGTACATCAATGTAATCAATTGCAATAGGTCAAACATGACCCTTGTGCAAAGACAAATAAACGTTTACTAAAACACTCCGTTCTGGCGGACAGTGCTACAAAAACATACAGTTTATATAAAATACAACAGTGTATAATATGTCTATATTATGTCAATTCTAATTGCATGCATTTCAAAATTATGGTGAACTACAGTAATGTCAAAGAAGCAATACAAAAATATATCAACATGTTTAAAGCTACAGAGTCCCTATATCAATCGATTTCTTCTTTGTAGGCGTGTCTTTATTTGTAACTTCATGTTCACCAGCTCATGTCGAAATCGGGTATTTAAGCGAGCAAATATAGCGCATGAAATCATTTACTGTATAACCATCGACCAGTGCACATTGTACCTATACACAGGTAACAGTAATTTTACCGAAAAAAAAAGTTAGCTTCTTTCGGGGCTCGAACACACGACCTTCTGATTTCAAGTCCTGTGCTCTAACCACTGAACTACAACGCTACTTGCGAAAATAGTATACTAACTACCATATATTATGAGGCAAAATACTTTAAAATATTTGAACGCAACTAAAGAAGGAACAATACATATGCAGTCCATATTGTCGCACGTGTAAATTAACATTGCCTGGTTTAATACTGTATCTTATCAATATGAAACTTATACTTCGTCTCAAATCAACCATATATCGACTTGTTATTTAGCGCTTGTTGAGTTTGTGTGCGCTCTCTTGTTATTGCGTAATGCCTATTTAGTGTTAAAAATGCTACAAAATACCAATAAATAGCAGTGGTCTAGAGGTTCAGCATACATCTTCCAAATCTTACAAGTGCAAAGGTTGTGGTTCAAATCCCGTTCCGGGCAACTATTTTTTTTTATCACATATATTCTGGAGCCGTATATTTATCGATGTTACCTGTACGAAGGCTAAATAAAAATGTGAAATTTTACGTATCGATTTCTCCTTATATACCGACTTTTGGGGTGTTCGTCGATTTGAAACTACTTCACACGTGACTCATTCATATTCATGAGTTATTATCAGTTAAAATAGGGACTGTACAGCTTTAAGCAGACAATGTGAAACAAAATAGTGAATTATTCGTGTTTTTAAACTTCCTCTAGAGCTCTATCAAATTTAAACAAATGCACAATATTTTACGTAAAGCAAATAGTTAGGTATTACATCTTATTCAAAGTTCAAAAGAGTTCACGCAACCTCATGGTAAGGATTTACTGCACGGGGATTTCATGGCATGATACGCAAGTGCTCGCGGTCAGCGGATAACATTACCAATACTGCTTAATCCTGTCTGGATTTCTTCGTGTATGACATATATTTTAATATCAATTTATCCCATATCAATTTCACTTGTTTTTTACATCAACATGATTTTTTGCTAGGATCAACTAGACTTCATGGGCAACATTTCTGTAAAGTTTCATGAAAATCCATTCAGTAGTTGCAGAGAAATAGTTGCTACAAAAACGTTTACGGACGGACAGACGAACGACGGACACCGCACCACGGCATAAGCTCTGGTGATCTCTGATCAGTAGAGCAAAAATTGATTACAGACTGTCTATTGGGGTCTATACATGTACTGACCTTACACAATGGGGCATATAAAAGTCACGTGCATTTACAATGATGTCGAGAAACGAGCATATTTGTCGAGAAACATCATTATGATGCCATTGTGCAAATAAACTTGCAAAACATACATTATTGGTATGTCAATGATATTCAATAAAAAGAATCAATCACAGGTGTCCGGTTCAGATAGAAAAATACCAACTCTCGGTATAACTGTTTTAATCGGAGAAATTGGTTCCAATAAACAGTTATACATCATGTTGATATTTTCGATATTCCCCTACACTGTCAACTGAAAACAGTTTTATTGTTTTTGTGAAAATATATACAGAGTGCCATGTGTCAGTTTTAAACGTTGACAATTGGACTACATGTTCTATAACATTATACTATTATACTATCATGCACATTATAGGGTACCTATTTGCCGTAGAGAGACTTGTTGTAGTAGAGATGTCAGCGCCAGATGCAGATGAATCACCATATATTGGATGTATGTGAGTGGCTGTCACAATGGGGCCAACTGGTGATGCCCTAGGGCTTGTAACAAACCCCGGTTGTGCACTCGGTGTACCTGGTCTGTAAGTGAACATATATACAGTATTTTAACTATTTTGCAATCTTTGCTCTGTGTCAAGACTTCATCTGCAATTGATAACCTAAGAAACGAGGTACTTCAGTGTATTACGGTATATAGAGTCACTGGTAGTAAATAATTATTTTCTGTTTAAATTCAATTTCTTCTTGTATTTTAGAATATTTAAAAAATGTCCAGGCTTGAAGATAAATCATATAAGTATACTTGTATACTGCAGTGAAATGATTTGGTGCATTTATCCATGTAAAATGTATCAATAAGTGTAACACCTCTCAGAAACAAGAGGTCCATGACCTTGAAGTTCTACTGATAGGTTTTCATAGCTAGATCAACATTCCTGTGAAGTTTCATCAAAATCTGTCAAGTAGTCGCTACAAGTAGTCGCTAACTCTATGTAAACAAAGATGGCCACTGGCAGCCATGTTTAATGTTGAATCAAAATAATTTTCAACAAGGACCAACATCATGTCATGCTGATCATTTTAGAAAAAGATACTAAATCAATATCACTTAAGTGTTCAAGAAGTAGTTGCTACAAATTTGTTTTTTAAAATCTTGAATTTCCGGCCGACCTGAAATTGCTAGGATCAACTAGACATCAAGAGCAAAATATCCGTTACGTTTCATGAAAATCCTTCAAGTAGTTTCATAGGAGTAGTCGCTACAAGTTTTAACTATATACTTCTGTGTAAACAAAGATGGCAGCTCGCAACAATGTTTAATGGCGAATCAAAAGAATTTCCGACAATTTTCATGTAATGCTGATCATTTTAGAAAAAGTCCCATATCAACATCACATAGTTTTCAATAAGTAGTCGCTACAAACTTTTTTTTTTTTTAAATCTAATTTTAGCCATGGTGGCCGTCCTAAATTTCTGGCCGACCTGAAATTTTGCTATGATCAACTAAACATCAAGAGCGACATTCCTGTGAAGTTTCTTGAAAATCTGTCAAATATAGTTTTATAGGATTTCCCATCAACATGAGTTTTTGCTAGGATCAACAAGACATCATGGGCAACATTCCTGTAAAGTTTCATGAAAATCCATCCAGTAGTTTCAGAAGAGTAGTCGCTAAAAAAAAGTTTACGGAGAGACGGACGGACGACAGGCGCCGCGCAACGGCATAAGCTCTGCTGATCTTTGATCAGTAGAGCTAAAAATGATTCTTTACTGACCGAATGAAATGTGTTTCTGGAAGGAAAAATGCATACTGTCACAACAAACTGGGATATAAATATTTGCTGCTATAACACATTTTAAGAGACAAAAGTCAAAATGTAATCATCAATAAGCTAACAGTTTCCAAAGGTCCATTGGCATACTCTTTTTTTTGTTGTTAAATATTGCCATTTATAGGGATACTATAAAATTATGTAAATAATGATGCAAAATAAATAACCTATTACAAAACTCACAGTTATAGGACAATTTCAGTAACTAAAAGAGTACATCTAAATCAAAAACTAAATAGACCGTTTCCTGTCATTTTACATTTAAACATTTTACCCAAGATATTCTACACTCACTAACCCCACTGTATTCATGCATTTTATATGTTCTTGATTACCCTGAATTTCACTGCTAAAATTACAACCCAAGTGTAGTAAAATTGTCTGTTGGTAAGAAAATATTCAAAAGTCATTCTGCAATTCTGCACAAATGAAATGATTGTTAAGCAACGGCATATAAGGAATCAATTTTATATTTCCATATTTTATGAAGCTGTGAAAAACATCTCAGAATCTGTTAAATACAGTGCGAAGTATGTGAAACCAGATTTTTTTTTATAGGTCCATCTGAAAATCATGACCATTATAATGCATCCTTGTGACTAATACCACGTTCCTTTAATTTATGTCAGAGAATTAAGGTTCACCGCCTGATAGGAACCGGCAATGTAAAAATCAGTTGTTATGAAGTAAAAACCTTGGTAAAAATAGTCCATGTTTAAATAACAAGAGCTGTCGGAGAACAGCGCAGCTCGACTATTCGATTTTCAGAGAAAAATAAATTATATAGCTAGTATATACCATCAGAAAACAACGCTAAACAATATGGGTGGGGTTGGGGTATGAGGCTTGTATAGAAACTCGGGCCGATATAAAATTATGTGAAATTTTATTATTTTTATCTGTTTTAATCTAAAATTACTGTCATTTTAAAGAAATTTGTGGTCGAAAGGCAACACGGGGAGGGAGGTGATATCTGGCAATTTGTATTGTGCTTCATTTTTTTTTTTTTTTATTGATTCATATGTGTATCTGAATTTAATCTAAATTATTTTATATTTGCAGGGAGTAAGTATGCGGGGATGAGAAACGGGTTCATAAACGCTCTAGTTAATTGATTTATGTTGTCGCGCTAGAACGCCGCCATTTACTATTTTATCGATACAGGTAAATCAATCGTAAGCGCGTTACATATGAAAAGTGAAAATTTCGGCCAACTCAAATTAGGCAATTCTTACAGCCTCTTTTTAACGGCTTTCTGTTATAATCAACATCACGAAATTATCTTCTTGACAAAGATAAATATGTCTACTATTCACTTTTTGTTATTATTAATGCCTAATATAACCCATACTTCGTATCTTGTTTGCAATAGCTCCACACCATTTTTAATTTGAAAAATTAAAATTTTCAGCTGATTTCTCAAAAGGCACATTTTCATCACCTCTTTGTAGGCTTTGTCTTATAATCACCACCTTCAAATGACCTTCTTGACAAAGATAATATTCACTTTTTGTTATTATTAATGCCTAAATAACCCGTAGTCTCGTATCTCGTTTGCAATATCTATGTAACCATTTTTTATTCGGAGCAGAATGGGCCATCTTGTTACACGGAACCGTCTGGTAAAATGTGCTTTTGTACATGCAAACAAATACACGCTCTGTATCAGATGAGAAACTGTAAAAGTTTAAGTCAATAAAGTATCTATCTATCTATCTATCTATCTATCTATCAGAGGACACGATGTGAATAAATAATACTTATGTTTACATTTCTCACCTTTATTGAGTTTGTAAGTGTAATAATTTATACGAATTTGCTGTTTTTCACACACGCGCGAAACAGCCGGAAGTAGTCATTTTCAAGCAGTAGTGAACACACGACCGACAACATAAAACGACAAAACGATCCGTTTCTCCTCCCCATATACTTTTTTTATTTTTTTTTTATTTTTTATTTTTCTGAAGCTTCCATAACATATTCATACAGAATATATATATATATATAAATGTTATTATTATTTACCGATATCATGCAAAATGTATATATTCATTCTTGATAAACATGCAACTCACTACATTCGTATTGTGTAAATATAAATATAACAATAATAATATGATGTTACTTTGCAAACAGATTACGTTAAATCATGTATTCATGCATTTTATGTAAAGATATGCATTTGTATATTTTCAACTATGAATATATACTGAAAAAAAAAAGGTTCAGCAAGCTTTAATGTACATTTAGCTTAAAGAGATTACATGCCATGCAATTTACTTGCTAAACATTTGTTTTCTCTCAGCACACTTATATTATATGGTTCGTACAATTTTTTTCAGCACACTTATACTATATGGTTCGTATAATATAATTCTGTATACCATCAAATATGCACATTAGGTATTTTATGTATAAATATGCACCAATATCAAATATGCACCATATATGTATTTTATATAGACCTGCAGCAATATACACGAAAATGTATACAGAAAGGAAAAAGAAACGCATAATGGGGATTTCCGCTATATATTGTATGTTAAATCTAATGGTACAGGGCGATATATGACCTGTCCTTTCGGAAAGAATGCTTAAACAGCACCAAACACACCAATGGTTACCCCTTTAAAGTTTCATTATCGGCAGAATGCGCATTTGGCTCAAGCAGGTGAGCAAACTTAGGCTTTAAACGTTGCAATATCTTAACATTAAACTATACTGAAATGGCTCGACTTTTTTAAGCGAAACTACAACATTTATGAACGTTGTGTAACAAAGTATACCTTGATTAAAAGGTCTACTACATAACAGAGATGTCCTTTTTGTAATTAGATGTAGCCCTTTTAGTAAAAAAACATGTTGAGATATATCTGGAATATTACGTGGAATTATGCGTGTATAATAGTGCAGTATAGGCAATTTTTTGATTATGCGTTTCTTTTTCCTTTCAGTATAACTATGAGCTAATCATATACGTAATCCAAACAAATCGCAGAGATTTTATAAAATTATTTCTGCCATTTTCTTCGACAAACAAAAAACAACAAGAGGTCAATGACCTTGAGCTCTACTGATAGGTTTTTGATAGCTAGGTCAGCATTCCTCTGAAGCTTCATGAAAATCTGTCAAGTAGTTTTAGAGGAGTAGTCGCTTTAAGTTTTTACTATATAACTCTATGTAAACAAAGATGGCCGCTGGCAGCTATGCTTAATGTCGAATCAAAATAATTTTCAAAACGGACCAACATCATGTCATGCTGATAATATTAGAAATAGTCCGGTATCAATATCCAGCCGGCCTGAAATTTTGCTAGGATCACGCGACATTTCTGTGAAGTTAAATGAAAACCCGTCATGTAGTTTCAGAGGAGTAGTCGCTACAATCTTTTATTATATAACTCTATGTAAATAAAGATGGCCACTGGCGGCCATGTTTAATGTGGAATCAAAACATTTTTTGACACGGATCAACACCATATCATGCTGATCATTTTAGAAAAAGTCCCATATCAACATCAGTTATAGTTTTCAGGAAGTAGTCGCTACAAACTTGATTTTTAAAAAAATGTTTAGCAGTGGTGGCCATCTTGGATTTCACATCAGCATGACTTTTTGCTTGGATCAACTTGATTTCATCGGCAACATTTCTGTAAAGTTTCATGAAAATCCATCCTGTATTTTCAGAGTTAGTTCGTCCGTCTATCTGTCAACGTGGTTTGAAATATGTTGATTAAAGGTTTTGGTTACCACATGTGAGAAGCACCATAACTGTATTATGCATCGTCTTACCAGAATTATCTCTCCATAATAAATGCATATAGTACTAGTAATTCAGTGTTAATGTTTTAAAATATTCATTATCATGTATATATGTATTTTCGGCGCCAGCCGTTTAATCTGGCTTTTGGCCTCGCAGGAGTGTGTCTGTTTAAAAACTCGAGTTGAAAGCGATACAGAAATTATAAAAGCCTACATTGTTTACTAAACTGAATGCTGATTGGCTAAATTTGTCTGATAAGGCCAAAGGAAACTAGTAAGATTTATTTATAGAGTGTAGTTGTTGATGAATGGTATACCGTTAGGTGATTTGTTACGCTGTACTTCAATCGTGACAGGAAAAGTTGAAGAAAGAAATAGAAATGCTGAAATTGCAAATAGATTATTCTGTTTTCTTGCAAAATGCGTTAATTTTACATGGTAACTGGTAATGAAGCCCTCTTAAAAATTACATATCGCTGTGAATTCCTAGTCATGTAATTTTTCAAGGTGCCGGATGTGTTCTTCTCAAAACACAACACGGACTAGAGCTTAGATATTATGTATATATCATCAACTAGTGGTCCTCTACCAAGTTTGTACAAATGGTCACCAAAATATTCTTCTCATTTAAATTTAATAATACATTTAAAAATTTTCTTCTCTGAAACCACAAGGGCTGCAGCTTCGATATTTTGCATGTAGCATCATATAGTGGTCATTTACCAAGTTGTTCAAATGGTGACCCTGGTGTCAGAATAAGCCCCTCACACCGGGGGTCAAAAGATTTAGATAGAAATATTAGGAAATACACTTAAAAACTTTTTTTTTGAAACCACAATGTTAGAGCTTTGATATTTTGCATGCAGCATCATCTAACAGAATACACTTTGCCAGTAGATCGATTCAGGCCATCGTGTTTTCAAGGTGATGGCCCTTTGAATATTTTAACAATGGCCTTCCATAATGGAAGGCACTAACTGGTTTTGTTCAAATTCCCCACATTGGCAATGGCGTGTCAATTTTTACAGAAATAACGATAGAAAACGTTATATTGCTCTACTCTCTACCTTACATTTCAATATTAAAATGCGGCTTTCGCATCACGATTGTGCGTCTTGGTTTTTATTATTTTTGACAACGATGCATAGGTTTCGACAACAAGGTGTAGATTAAAAAAATAAAGTTGTACATTGAGAAGCTTAAATGTTAAATGACAAATCATTCTCTATGATGAGTCATAAGTTATCACTGATAAATCATTATTTATGATGAGTCATATATTACTGAAGGCAATATTAAAGTTTTAGAAAAAAAACTACATCCTCATGACTCACAACTGTTGAGAATCAATTATCACTTTTTATTTATCTTAAATGTTAAAAGAATCACCATTTTACGTCCTCTCATGCAAAGCTCTATATACATATTACTCAGTTCAGTCCAACCACACCCATGTTTACTACCTTAATATGGAGGAGATGTGGCTAAATACTATAAGAATCGTGCATGGGTATATGGTGAAGATAGGTATGTGTTTTATAGGATCCGAGGCTCTGATGGTGCGCGCGTGACTTTTATCTTTACCCATAAAGATAAAACTTTCCACCCCCCAGGTAACATGTGGATAGCCGTATCCGGTATGCAAGAAAACAACAATCCAATATAGATATTTAGTAGTAACCACCTATTTAAGACTATTGTATCTTAAGTGGTCATTCTTTGACTGAACAAAGAAAATTAAGTTATTATTTATAGGGATGTCCTTCCTTATGTCTCACAGTCCATCACAAAACAATTTGGTAATCAAACATCATGGGTAGAAGTCCACCGTGAGAGGATTACCCCCAGTTATTATTGGACCTGAAGGTCATAGTTAAAGGTCACAATGATGAATCATGATAAACTTTAATTGCACGATAAGTCTTCAACATCTATAGCCATTTTATAGACACATTCATCATATGTCACCGGTAGACTGTGACAGGATGACCCTTATTTAAAATTGAGTCAAATGTCAAGGTCACCATGACCAAATCATGAACTACCTTGTCGGAACGATAAATGGTTCATTGTTTTCCCCCATACTGTCAACAGTGAGCAGATAACTGTATTCATTTTGGGGTCAGTAGTTCAAACGCCAAGGCCATTTTGACATGATCATGAAAAGACTTTTGTTGGACCATTCATAGTTCCTTTTTCTAGTTGACTGCTGGTTATTCAAGTGTATCATAAGACATGGCAGTGCTACAAATGTATGGTGACTGTAATTTACTTTCCCAT
Organism: Cyrtodaria siliqua; assembly: GCA_037043455.1. Lineage (NCBI taxonomy): Eukaryota > Metazoa > Mollusca > Bivalvia > Adapedonta > Hiatellidae > Cyrtodaria > Cyrtodaria siliqua. The sequence goes on from JAWPHD010011375.1 coordinate 53,109, forward strand.
TATCCTTATTTGTTTTCACCAGATGAGTCATTGAGCCAGATAACCAAAGAGGAACAATATAGGCATGCTGATGAGGAGTTAGGCTCCCGCTTTATGAAGTTACCCATCATAGTAGTAAAAAAGAAATATAAAAAGATCGGACAGGGAAAGTAGCATTCAAGGAGGACAGTAAACCACAAAACACAGAAACAAACACGCAAACGAACAAACAAGAAGGCAAAAGCAATAATAAATGCAAACGACATCACAAACACAAAAGGGTTGACAATAGAGCTACCGCCTTGGAACGGTCAGTGGCAAAGTAGGACACTGGGGGTTTAAACCGGTTCTAGTGTGCACCAAACCTCACACTTACCCTACTGTCATCCCATTAAAACAGGACAGTGTAAATAAAGAAATCCCCGCCATGATCTAATCTCTAACCAACAAGGCAGCATCAATAGGCAATTTAAGTAAAACACAAATATGCTCGTGTAAATATAATATAAAAAAACAATAGCCTAGAAAACCACAATGAAGGTACTCAATGACTTTGCAGAAGCCAGGGCAGTAAGAGAATAAACCATTAAGGGCACGACAAGAAAGATCATGGACAAACATCAAACGCCACCGTCCCAATGGGCTTTAGGTAGGCGTCATCATAGGGTCCACAGCCTGTCCGATCATCGTACAATTAAAGAGGAAAGCATAGTGACGAACTGTAAAAGGGTCCACCACCAAGCATGCAGTACGTTGCAAAATGATAGGGTCATAACCTCTTTTGATAAACTGTTTAACAAGTTTAACAAAGATAGTATGAAAGAGATCATGACCTAGAATCTTACGAAGTTTATAAATCACATCACCATAGAAGTCAGGTTGTGAATGTCCTTGTCGCAGAAGTGTCCTTAAATTACTTTTATATTTGGAAAGAAGATCAGGGTTACGGTGATAAAATTTTGCAAAGGTTTTACGAAGTTTATGGTAACGGTAATCCTGATTGAGTAACTTTTTAGTTATACAAAGATTACGATTATTAAAGTCCTCAACTCGAGTACAAGCTCTAGAAAAACGAATAAGTTGAGTCACATATACCCCATAAGAAGAAGAACACGAAGACTTCTGTAATGATAAACCATCTGCGCAGCCGCAGTATTCCAAGAATATACTGCCACACAACTTCCCGAAGCGAGGCTCAATCTCAACGTCGGAAAGTAGCGGAATGGAGATATCCGATTCGTTCGAAGGTCACGAATCATTACAACTTTTGCAGCAAATCACACTGGAAAATTTAAAACGAGACCACCACTTGTGGACACTGTTTCTGCAAAACACAAATTGCGCATGATGGACGACTCCGGCCTATCTACTGGATCTACTACCAGTGCATCTAATCAAACGGATTTTAATAAATATCCAAATCCAGAACAAGATGGCAGCGCTGGACAAGAGCTTATGGATGTGTACAAAAGCAAACATAGCTCTAATACGGGTGAATCTGGTTCCGCCCAAAGTAGTAACATGTATAAATTCAAACACACCATAACAAAGAGATTTTCCGTAGAAGAGAAAACGAGAAGTGCTACCGACACATCATCGAGCAATTATAAGGATAAGAAAGGCATGGAAAATATAAAAAGAAAGTTTCTTCATCATCGCTTTGATAGTCCAAGCAATAGTCCGAGCAGCTCCGGTTCCTCAAGATATCCCAACTCGGATAGTTCTAACAACAAGACAGGAAGCTCTAATTGTGAGAATGGAAATAGCAGTGAGGAATAGTGATCGTCTCATACCCGGATTTGTGCTACACCCCACAGGAACTCATTTTAGACCCCTGTCAATACATCCATCAAATAAGATAAAAAAGAATTATCAAAGAACAAGTTCCAAGCTCCAAGCGTGAATCACCCTGTAAGCATACACGTAAATTTTGGTGGGCCTCTTCTCTTCTTGGGGAAGTTTAGCAAGAGTCCAACAACTACAGCACAAAGTTCTGAGTGCGTAGATCGATGACTTAGTAAAAGTTGCTCTGACTGTGATGAGATCTCAAGTGCTGGTAGCCAGTCTGAGAGCAGCCCATTTAAGCAGTAAACAAGACAAATTAAAAAATCAGGGATTGTTGTGTTTAATTGCTCAACAGAGATTGAGTTTCATAATAGAGCAAACTTTGCGAGATACTCATTTGTGTGAACAATGGTTTCTAAATGGGACAGCTTGAAACAAACTGATGATAACGCTTGTCTGTGAAGAAAATGCATTGTTCGAACTCAGGCTTTCACAGAACACAGTAAACCCAAAAATACGCAAAAAAGGCTTTATCTATGATGGTTGTGAGATGTCCATTTGCGAACAATGTTTTTTAAATGATACAGCATTAAACAAACTGATGATAACTATTGTCTGTAAAGCAAATTCAATGTTCGAACTCTGGAATGTTTGCCAAAGCGTACAACGCATGTTGCATTTTCAGACTGATACTAAATATTATAGCTTGAAATACATGTACTGTTATGTAAAACAGGTTACCTAGCCTTCTAAAGAAAGTTGATAAAGAAAGAGGTCAAGTCAAGCAAAACAAGAGTTGATGATGGTTAGCATATCAAGATAGCGATAGTTAATTTGTATATGTACCGTTTACCTCAGATTTCTTATATCCAAATGGTATTTCTTTCGAGGCTGTAACTTTTGCTTGTAACGTTATTGCTCAAGTATGGTCTATTGTCAAAAGGATCAAGAATTTGAACCATTGTTTTTGAATGATTGCAGGCGATACATTGCAATTTCGGAATTATTCCTGCTGAAATTTCATGTACTACTTGTTTTGTTATATGTAAATACAATTGTTAAGTCTTTATCTATTATTATAAATTAAATATATATATATACTTTTAACTTCATGAGATATACAATTAAAATTATAGGTCACCATGCATATTGAGATTTTATATTGGTTTTTCGAACCCTACCATTATGCTTAAATATTTTAATTTTGTTTGAATTTTTACAAAATGTTGTATTTTTCTTATTTTATGTATTTTTCTAATAATATGCATTTATTTAAATAAAGACAATAAATACAACTAGACATCAAGAGCAACTTTCCTGTAAATTGTTAGGAAAATCCATCCAATAGTTTTAGAAGAGATGTCGCCCAAAATTCTGCGCATGAAAAGCTGCAGAAAATGCCTTTAAAGGCCAAAGTCACCTCTTAAGGAAATACGCAGTTTGAAAGCAAAACTCTCATAAAACCGCACATGTGCGTAACCCTAGTCTGGCTGTTAACTGCTACCTCTTTAAGACGATATGGCCTTTATTCTTCATTTGATCTTTACCAGACTTTAACAGATTATTACTATTAATGAAAGGTACAGGACAGGTAACAACAAAGTTATGGCCCTTGATTTAGTTAAAAATGCTATATCTTTCCTCGTTTAGAAAAGAGGGCCTTCACTTTTCATTCGATCTTTACCAAACTTTACCAGATTGTTAATATCAATGAAAGTTCAGACAAGTATGAAAATCAGCAAGATCAAGTTATTAGCTGCATAGTTATGGCCCTTGATTTAGATTAAAATGCTATATTTTGCCTCGTTAAGACAATAGGGCCTTCATTTTTCATTCGATCTTTACCAGGCTGTATCAGATATTTACTATCAATAAAAGCTTGAACAAGTTTGAAGACCAGCCAGATCGAACCAGTAACAGCGGACTTATGGCCCTTCATTTAGTTCAAAATGCTATATTATGCCTCGTTAAGACGATAGGGCCTCCATTTTTCATCTGATCTTTACCAAACTTTACCAGATTTTTTTACCAGATTTTTTTATTATTATTAGTATATACAACTTTTTTTTTTTATTTTGATAAAAAAAATGATTTTTTTTTCTTTTTTCTTTTTGATTATCATTTGTTTTGAATTATGTTTTTTTGTTTTATTTATCTTTTGTTAACGCCATGTTGGATTTGACGAAAGCAGGAAGCTTTGCTACGATTTCTAGTTGTGCCAGCTAGATTCTGTTAGTAACGACAGAGTTATGGCCCTTGATTTGTTGAAAAATGCTATATTGTATTTTCCTTTGTTAAATCTGTAGTTCCTTCATTTTTTATCTGATCTTTACCATATTTGTTTAGAATGGCAATATAAACCCACACACTCATTGTTACCAAATTTCATTCATAAAAGAAATTGGGACAAATTAATAAATACCCAAGCCAGACTAGACACAGTATACTTACTGCCCATGATTATCAGGTGAGCAATCTAAGGCCATCCTAGCCCTTTGTTTATGCAATGTTTAATTAAAACAAATACTGATCTGATGAGAGTTTTATGTCTACAACCCGTGATATAAGAACCATTTTAGCCAGTAGAGCGTCAAAAGCCCTCTTGGGCCTCTTGTTAATTATTAACTTAAAAGGGAGTCATTGGTGTAATTCGTTAGCAGGTTAGTCGGCGGCTTCGGTTGGATTCCCGGCCCCAGCTGATTACCCGAATAGTGTTCAGTCTTGAGTGATTATTGGGTACTGTTTCCAGCAGTACTAGAGTAGACTGGAATTGGGGAGGTAAAAAGACACCTGCCGTGGGCTCGATCGGAAATAAGTTGTTCGATCCATTCCTGGTGGGGACTTCCGTCGACTAACCACGTTAAATAAATGACCTTTACCGTTTCTTTAATTCAAACCTTTCACATAACATCATCAGACTATTTTTTTTATATTTTATTCTTTTTGTGTGTACACTAGGTATCAAACTGTGGTGCCGTCTTATTTTAAAACACCAATGTGGATACATTTAATTGAAAGCATGGTCGCAAGCTTTGAATTTTAGCTCTACTGCTCAAATGCCAGCACGGCTTATGCGATAGCAATTTGTCTGGCGGCGTGTGCGTTTGCGTCCGTTAGCAGCAGTTTCTCTGAAACAACTCAGCCAATTTTACTCCAATACCACAATGATAGGACTGGAAATATCCACCTGTAAAACCTTACATGAACATTTTTGTCCATTCCACTTTCAATATGACGGTCGTTGCTAAAAGTAGCAAAACCTTTTAAAAATCTTCTTTTCAAGGCAAAATAGATTTGACAAAAAAAAGAACTGATCCTAGATACTAAACTATACAATTTCTGTTTTTCGTCTTCGTAAAATTTCTAAAATGGCCACAATGGGAACGGAAGTTCATGTTGCATAAGTGTTATTTAGTGAAATGTATAAAAACGCCAACATCCCTGAAATTGCTGTAATTATTTTACTTGAACTAACCAAAGGTGTATACTGGATGGTGCTCTTTCATATTTGTGTTTTTCTTGGATACATAAAATTACCGAAATACACCTATTTACCAAAAAAACACCGAACTATACTTTTAATACTCTTTTTATGATCTAAATTACCGTAAATGATTGATTGAATTGGATTTTATAGTCGCACCAACAGCTAAGGTCATATGGCGACTTTCCAGCTTCCATTGGTGAAAGAAGACCCCAGGTGCCCCTCCGGACAATTTTCGTGCACGGGCGGGCACCTGGGTAGAACCACCGACGTTCCGCAAGCCAGTTGGATAGCTTCCTTACATAAAGATTCCTAGGCCCCTGAGGGATGGAACCTACAGCGGTGAGGGGGTTACCGTAAATGAATATTTATTTAATTAATATTTATAATATATTGATGAATATGTGTTTTTGTGTTTTTGTGACATTATTCTCCGAAAAATAACGAAATAGCAGATTTTTTTTTATTTTGCTATGAAAGGGATTTCATGTTGAGTTCTGCTCAACCCGGGGCTAGAGGGCGTGAGCGGTAGCCAGCACATTTCACTACCGCTCATGAACAGTGTCAATCAAACCGAGACTGCAATATTTCGCGCATGTGTCGTGCTCGGCCGTTTCCAAAGGTCCATTATTATACTTTTTTCACCAGATACCCAGGCAGATATTATTGAAGCTTTTAATGACACCTCTCGGTATCTGGATGACATATTGAACATTGACAACCCTTTCTGTTCTACTATGGTTAATAATATATATCCTAAGGAACTTCAATTTAACAAAGCTAATGTTTCTGATACTAACGCTTCTTTTCTCGATGTAAATGGTGAAATAATTTGCAATATCTATGACAAGAAAAACGAATAAGTTGAGACACATAGAACCCATAAGAAGTTGCTCGGGGAATATCTAAATGGGGATAATTAACAATATCAAAATTAAAATCATCTCTCTTGTCATAGGTCTTGCTAGTTATTTCACTATTTTCAATAGAAAGGTGTAAATCGGGAAAGGAATCGTCAGCATCAGAAATACCACAGTTAAGGATGACGCATTTGCACCTATGGTGCCATATGGCGTGGTATGTGTTAATTCAGGTATCTACAAAAGGTTAATGGTTCCATAGTCATAATGAAGTAAGTCGTATCGACCACATGAATGTTTACATTGTTTACATACATTGACTGGCTACAGATTCAGATAAAAAGATAAAAGGGTCCGTTCTTGATTTATAGCCATAACACTACGTTCTAGGCGTTTCATTTTCCATGTCAGTTTTATTATTTATATATTGCATATGCAGACTATCTATAATAACCCTGTAAAACTATGCTCAATTAAGTTAAATTCTCGTTATTACGAAATATGTAGCATCGGCCACATATACGGCTTTCGGCCTTTTGACACGTGTCAGACATATCTTGGCATAATTAATTCGCTCATCAGTCGTAATAAATAAATAAATAAATTAACAGACACTAGATTGATATAAGTTAAGATATACCAAGTCTCAGATAAGTCTTGATTTAGATCTCTCGATTGAAAATGGTGAAATAATTAGCAAAATCTATAACAAGAGAGATGATTTTAATTTTGACATTGTTAATTACCCCCATTTGGATTGGGATGTTCCCCGAGCAACTTCTTATGGGGTATATGTGTCTCAACTTATTCGTTTTTCAAGAGCTTGTACTCGAGTTGAGGACTTTAATATTCGTAATCTTTGTATAACTAAAAAGCTACTCAGTCAGGGTTAACGTTACCATAAACTTCGTAAAACCTTTACAAAACTTTATTATTGTAACCCTGACTTTCTTTCCAAATATAAAAGTAATTTAAGGACTCTTCTACGACAAGGACTATCACAACCTGACTTCTATGGTGATGTGATTTATAAACTTCGTAAGATTCTTGGTCATGATCACTTTCATACTATCTTTGTTAAACTTGTTAAAAAGTTTATCAAAAGATGTTATGACCCTATCATTTTGCAACGTACTGCATGCTTGGTGGTGGACCCTTTTACAGTTCGCCACTATGCATTCCTCTTTAATTGTACGATGACCGGACATGCTATGGACCCTATGATGACGCCTACCTAAAGCCCATTGGGACGGTGGCGTTTGATGTTTGTCTATGATCTTTCCTGTCGTTCCCTTAATGGTGTATTCTCTTGTTGCTCTGGCTTCTGCCAAGTCATTGAGTACCTTCATTGTGGCTTTCTAGGCTATTTATTTTTTCTATTATATTTACACGAGCATATTTGTGTTTTACTTATATTGCCTATTGATGCTGCCTCGTTGGTTAGAGATTAGATCATGGCGGGTATTTCTTTATTTACACTGTCCTGTTTTAATGGGATGACAGTAGAGTAAGTGTGAGGTTTGGTGCACCCTAGAACCGGTTTAAACCCCCAGTGGCCTACTTTGCCACTGACCGTTCCAAGGCGGTAGCCCTATTGTCAACCCTTTTGTGTTTGTGATGTCCTTTGCATTTATTATTGCTTTTGCCATCTTGTTTGTCTGTTTGCGTGTTTGTTTCTGTGTTTTGTTGTTGACTGTCCTCCTTGAATGCTACGTTCCCTGTCCGATCTTTTTATATTTCTTTGTAATACTAAGATGCGCCCTGTTACGTCAGCCAACACATCTTTTATTTGAGTATAACAAATAAAACGCATGTTGTTTCCGTTTAGTACCATCGAGGAGGTGTAACTAAGACTTGATGGTATAAATTGAAATATTTATTTACATCTATACCACCCAATTACTGACCGATTTAGCACATCCTTTTAATAGAGTCATTTATTCATATTTTATGGTGCTCTGGTGCACTTCTTTTATAATTTTGTTATACATCAATTATAAAAAGTCTATTTATTTAAGTCGTTTATGGTGCTTTGGTGCACTTATTTTATGTGGAATAATGACAAATCTTTTATGGTGCTTTTTTATGATTATTTTACAAAAATAAAATGTATATTATTATTTTACAGTGCACATGGGCAAGGCGAACATCTACATGGAATAATTATCGCTGATGAACTTATATGAACACATATTTAAACATTAATGTGAATGTTTAACAGCTGCCAATTTTACCAGTTGCCATGCTTCCTGGCAGTTACCCAGTGCCCGCGGAGCAAAGCCTTGATTGCCTGAGATTTACACCGGTCACCAGCCTTATACCGAGCGACATGAAGGATGGCAAATGCTAATAATACAAATATCACTGATAACAGAATACATATTACAACATATTATAACATGAAACATATATGACAGGAAACACATTTTACAAACATGTAAACATTGATATGATTTTTTTAACAAAAACATGCTTCCTGGCAGTTAACCAGTGCCAACGGAGCAAAGCCCTGGTTGCCTGTGATTTACATCTGTCACCAGCATCATACCGAGCGACAGAAAGAAAGGCAAATGCTAATGATACAAATATCACTGATAACAGAATACATATTACAAAACATTATAACATGAAACATATAGGACAGGAAACAATTTTTACAAACATGTAAAAGTAAGTATAAAAATCGAACAGGAAATGCAGCTTTCACAGAACACAGTAAACCCCAAAACATGCAAAAAGACAAACAAGAATGGCAATAGTAATAATAAAGGCATTTGACGTCATAAACACAAAAAAGGATTGACAGTAGGGCTACCGCCTTGGAACGGTCAGTGGCAAAAAGGCCGCTCGGGGTTTAAACCAGGTTCTAGGGTGCAACAAACCTCACACGTACCCTACTGTCATCCCAATTAAACGGGACAGTGTAAATAAAAGAAATCCCCGCCATGATCTAATCTCTAACCAACAAGGCAGCATCAATAGGCAAGATAAGTAAAACACAAATATGCTCGTGTAAATATAATACAAATAGCCTAGAAAGCCACAATGAAGGTACTCAATGACTTTGCAAAAGCCAGAGCAGTAAGAGAATAAATCATTAAGGGCACGACAAGAAAGATCATGGACAAACATCAAGTAAAACACAAAGATGCTGTTGTATATTAAATACAAAACAAACAATAACCTAGAAAGCCACAAAGAAGGTACTTGATGACTTTGATATGATTTTTTAACAAAAACATGCTTCGTGGCTGTTACCCAGTGCCAACTAGAAAAACCCTGGTTGTCTGTGATTTACACCGGTCACCAGCCTTATACCGAGCGACAGGAAGGATGGCAAATGCTAATGATACAAATATCACTGATAACAGAATACATATGACAAAACATTATAACATGAAACAAATATGACGGTAAACACATTTTACAAACATGTAAACATTGATATTACAAAACATTATAAAATGAAACATATAGGACAGGAAACAAATTCTACAAACATGTAAACATTGATATGATTTTTTTAATAAAAACGTGCTTCCTGGCAGTTACCCATTGCCCACGCAGCAAAGCCCTGGTTGCCTGTGATTTACACCTGTCACCAGCCTTATATCGAGCGACAGAAAGGATGGCAAATGATAATGATACAAATATCACTGATAACAGAATACATATTACAAAACATTATAACATGAAACATATATGACAGGAAACATGTTTTTTTGTTATCGATGTGTTATTCTTGCTGCCCCTTTGTCATTTGAGTTATTCTTGCTGCTCCTTTGCCATTTGAGTTATTATAGCTGCCCCTTTGCCAATTGAATTATTATTGCTGCCCCTTTAGCATTTGAGTTATTATTGCTGCCCCTTTGTATTTTGAGTTATTATAGCTGCCCCTTTGTCATTTGAGTTATTAATGCTGCCCCTTTAGCATTTGAGTTATTATTGCTGCCCCTTTGTTATCTGAGTTATTATTGCTGCCCCTTTGGCATTTGAGTTATTATTGCTTGAGTTATTATTGCTATTTGAGTTAATATTGCTGCTCCTTTGTCATTTGAATTAGTATTGCTGCCCCTTTGTCATTTGAGTTATTATTTCTGTCCATATGTCAATTGAGTTATTATTTCTGCCGCTTTGTCATTTGAGTGATTATTGCTGCCCCTTTGTCATTTGAGTTATTATTGCTGCCCCATGTTAGTGAGCCGGTGGTGAGGCCACCATTTAAATTACTTGGTAAAAGACCATAAACATATGCTACATGATAAATATTGACGTCTTGCTTTTGTATTTCAATCAAACAACAATCTTAAAACAAGGAGGAGCCAAGTGTTATACCAGGGTCACCATTTAAAACATTTGATGATCCCATTTTTCCCGGGATTCTTCATTTGAACAAATCTCTAATCTAGTGTTTGACAATAATTGATATCTATAAGTACTTATGACTTCTACACTACATACAACCATACCACATCACCTTATCAAAGACAAGCTTATTTCCCTTATTCAAAATACTTCCGCTAGAGAAATCAAAGTACTGAAAGTATTGAGAATGCAAGATTTGAGGATTTTGTTCCATTTCGTATCAGATTTGCCGCGGTATCAATAATCCGTAGCTTTTCTAACTCCGAATCCGCCTTTTTGTGCTCGCAGTAGAAAGTATGATGAAGCGCAGAAGTAGTAGTTCTAAACGTAACTACATCCGATTTTCCGTTCATTTCTGTTATAATTACTCTATCTTATAAATGGTATAGAAGACGTTTCTTCATGTATTTAAAGCTATACTGTTCCACACCATAATCTACCAGAAATGCTTCCATTTTAAGTATTAAATCATTGACAGATATGTGTTTCTCGTCGTTTTCTTTGAGGAACGTGACTGTACGCAGAACAGCGTCATCGGTGATAGTGGAAGATGGTCTTCCACGTTTGATTGCATCGGAAGCAGAAGCTACATCGGAAAACTATCAAGGCTTTCCTTTGCCTGTCCTGAAACAAACACTGCACTCCTGGTGATAAATGGCATCGGCTGAATGACGAACATATACCGTTTGAATGCGGGCATACACCTCATTAGACCAAGAATATTTTCTTTTTTCGCATGCCTAAACTATTCGCTCCTGAAAATCATAGGTTCTTATAGAAAAGATCAATTTGGTTTCATTTCCGAAGCTTGTTAACTCTAGTGGAAGTCTTCCCTAAATGAAAATTATCTCGGACCTAAGCGTGCGTTTTCTCTCGTGCCCTGCTATTGATTTAGGACTGATATATGTAGCTCTACATGTGTTATGAACATTTTGCCCATTCTGTTTAAAACTTGTCGCCACGAGCTATACTTGCTCTATTTACTCGATCACACCCTTCCTTCGTTAAAACAAAGTACCTTGTCCATTATCACAGCTGTACTACCATAAAGAAACTGCAGAAAACAAAACAGTCAACACCTAATGGCTTACCGTGGGCATTCTTCCTTGGTTGATATGTTGGCGGGACCACCCGAAACATACACACGCACACTCACACACACGTACGCACGCACGCACGCACACACGCACACACACACACACACACACACACAGAGTTTCCAAGAAACAGTGTGTATATATATTAATTATACTTTACTTATATAGCAAAGCAAGTTCATGAAGTTTACTTCACAGACAAGCGTTATGTTCAGTTTGTTTATGTTAAGCATTTAAAACAATTGTTCGCAAAGTGAACATCTCATGAAGTTAAAACATATTTATATTTAATTGATAATAATAGACAAAGTCTTAGATCGCCCAATCCAGTGAGTATTTTAGTATTAAATGGTGTCGTAGAAAAATGTTGACCCTAACTTCCTTTCTACTTGGAAAAAGACTATTTTAACATCATAGACACCCGTATTAACTTCTATACGGCTAACCCCTCCCTACTTTCCCCTAGACCTAGCTTTTCATTTCGTAATTTAACATCTGGAATCCAGGAATTTCATAATAAGTTTGTTTTAGGTCCTGCTGATCAAGCAGCACACAATATAATTATTGTTTGACGTCTCCATTACGTCAGTGTTTTATTTCAGGAACTCGGAAGTACTAATTCGTATACTCCAGTGCAATCTACTGAAGATGGTGTTGTTTCGACGCAGAGTTCAGGATTTTCAAGGCTGTAGTAGACGAAAAGCAAAACAGACTTCCAACGATGTACTGGATTGCCAAATTACACAAACAACTATTTAAAGCCCGTTTTATTTCCAATTCTAGTTCTTGCACTACTACAAATATCTCCAAAACTTTTAACATCTTGTCTTTCTGCCGTTAAAGATCATGTTAAACAATATTGCGCGAAAGCTTATGAAAACTCTGGAATTAATTTATGTTGGTCTATTGAAAATTCAGGCGACGTTCTTGATAACATTTGCAATAAACGTCTACAATGTTTAAGTGCTTATGATTGTTCTACACTATATACAACTTTACCTCACAACCTTATCAAAGACAAGCTTATTGCTCTCATTCAAAAAAAGTTGGCTAGGAAATATACTACAGTTTTGTCCTGTAACAATATTAAAGCGTTTTTTTCCTAACGGCAGTTTGGACAATTACACTATGTGGACTTGCCATGCAGTTTGTTAATCACTTATTTTTCTATTGGATACTATTTTCGTCATGTATGGAATCACAGTTTATAGACACATTGCTGGTATCTCTATGGGTACGAACTGTGCACCCATTGTTTATATTGCTATGAAAGAGATTTCATGTTGAGTCTTTCACCAGATACGCAGGCAGACGTTATTGAAGCCTTTAATGACACCTCTCGGTATCTTGATGTCATAATGAACATTGACATCCCTTTCTTTTCTACTATGATTGATAATATATATCCTAAAGAACTTCAACTTAATCAAGCTAATATTTCTGAAATTAACGCTTCTTTTCTCGATTTACATCTCTCGATATAGCCCGAGCAACTTCTTATGGGGTATATGTGTCTCAACTTATTCGTTTTTCTAGAGCCTGTACTCGAGTTGAGGACTTTTTCGCAATCTTTGTTTAACTAGAAAGCTACTCCCTCAGGGCTACCGTTACCATTAACTTCGTAAAACATTTGCAAGATTTTATTATTGTAACCCTGACCTTCATTCCTAATATAAAAGTAATTTAAGAACTCTTCTGCGACAAGGACTTTCACAACCTGACTTCTATGGTGATGAGATTTACAAACTTCGTAAGATTCTTGGTCATGATCACTTTCATACTATATTTGTTAAACTTATTAAAAGGTTTATCAAAAGATGTTATGACCCTATCATTTTTCAACATACTGCATGCTTGGTGGTGGACCCATTTGCAGTTTGCCACTATGCTTTCCTCTTACTTGTACGATGACCGGACAGACGGTGGAATCTATGATGACGTCTACCTAAAGCCCAAATGGACGGTGACGTTTGATTTTTTTCTGCGGTCACGTCTTGTCGTGCCCTCAATGATTTATTCTCTTGTTACTCTGGCTTCTGCCAAGTCATCCAGTACCTTCTTTGTGGCTTTCTAGGCTATTGTTTTTTTTGTATTTATATATACACGAGCATCTTTGTGTTTTACTTATATTGCCTACTAAAAATGTCTTGTTGGTTAGAGAATAGTTCATGGCGGGGAATTCTTTATTAACACTGTCCCGTTTAATTGGGATGACAGTACGGTAAGTGTGAGATTTGGTGCACCTTATTACCTGGTATAAAACCCCAGCGGCATTTTTGCCACTGACCGTTCCAAGGCGGTAGCCCTACTGTCAATACATTTTGTGTTTTTGACGTCGTGTGTCTTTATTGTTACTATTGTCATTCTTTTTTTGTCTTTTTGCGTGTTTTGGGGTTTACTGTGCTCTGTGAAAGTTACATTTCCTGTTCGATTTTTATACTAACTTTTAACAATTTTATTTACATAAAGCAAAACAAGTAGTAAATTAAATTTCAGGAGAAATAATTCAGAAAATACAATGTATCGTCTGCAATCATGCAAAGGCAATGGTCCAAATTCTTGGTCCTTTTGACGATAGATCATACTTGAGCAATAACGTTACAATACCTATACAACATTTACAGCCACGAAAGGAATCCCATTTGGATATAAGAAATCTGAGGTAAACCGGTACATATACAAATTAACTATCGCTATCGTTATAGGCTAACCATCATCAACTCTTGTTTTGCTCTACTTGACCTCTTTCATTATCAACTTTCTTTAGAAGGCTTGGTACCCTGTTTTACATAACAGTACATATATTTCAAGCTATACTATTTAGTATCAGTCTGAAAATGCAACATGCGTTGTACGCTTTGGCAAATACTCCAGAGTTCGAACATTGAATTTGCTTTACAGACAAGCGTTATCATCAGTTTGTTTAAAGCTGTATCATTTAAAAATCATTGTTCGCAAGATGGACATCTCACAAAGTATGTTTGTAGCAATCATAGACAAAGTCTTTTTGCGTATATTTGCGTTTTTTCCTGTTCGTTGATTTTTGATGGAGTTACAGCCTCTGGACATTTACTTCAAATTTCTTGTCGGCGCTGCTCCTCCTAAACGGCATGTTGGATTTCTACGAAATTTGGCAGGAAGCCTCAGTATGTTGTCTAGTTGCGCAAAGCGCGGTATATCAATGAATCTTGGACAATTTCAAAAACCAGCTAGATCTTGTGAGTAACGACAGATTTATGGCCATTGATTTGTGAAAAATGCTATACGAGGATCATTCAATATGTTCTGTAACTAACGCATTTGAACAATTATGTGCTCGTTCGGAGTGTTGATATTTGGTATTAAATGAAAGAGGGTTTCAATACCATTCCATTGATGGTAAAATGAATGCTGTAAATTTTGTGTGACGAAAGTTATGGAACATTTAATACACATCACTTATACATACTGAGACATTTTCGTCCTGCGTTTTTTCAGGTATGTTAATTGTTACTTTTTTAAATGCCTGTTTCTCTTTAAGTACTTGTCGAAGACCTTTGAAATTTCTCATAAATTGCCAGTAATATTTGTGCATTACAAGATTTAGAATTTAAGCATGGTAGATGAAAAGGCATTGTCTTAGAAATTAACATTTTAAGCTAACGTGTAAAAATAATTTATTGATAAATGGACATTAAATGGAAGGGCAGTCTTCTGAAATAGCGTTTTTGGATGATCAATATTTTCACTAAACATTGTAAAAAATTCTACAATAATGTGCTAAATATAAAATTTAAACACTGAAGGACTAGAATTTGTAAAATATATATGAAAACATATTAATACTATGAGAATAATAACGACATTTAAAAGATATTATAACATTTCCGTAAACAAAATGAAGAAAATCAGTGATATTTCTGCTAAAATTAAGGGATATGCATTCACTCATATCTGGTTTGCAGGAAGACCTTTCCGAATTCTCGATAGTCATTTTCATGGATTATGGGCGAATAACAACAGATGGCGTACAGGAAAATATAAAAGTATAGAATTATTCAAATAATCTTTACAACGTTTAGTAACAAGGACATTTTCAAAATGCCAGTATCCAAAAGGTGTGGTAGGGGGAGGTACTTCAGGGGTACAAATAAACGGAAAATTTTCATTTTCGTTGTCGAATTTAAGAGAGCGAACCCAGTAGTACTATAAATACACTACTTTATCTCAGTGTAATATCCAGTTCAAAGGATATATGCCTAGTGACAGAACTTTTTGAAGCACCCTCGTATTGTATTTTCCTTTGTTAAATCTGTAGTTACTTCATTTTGTATCTGATCTTTACCATATAAGAGCTGTTTTAGCCAGTAGAGCGTCCACAGACCCTCTAGGGCCTCTTGTTTAATTTGTCTTGTTTACAGATTAAGTGGACTGCTTTCAGACGGGCTACCAGCACTTGAGATCTCATCAGAACCAGAGCAACTTGCACTAAGCCATCGATCTACGCACTCAGAACTTTGTGCTGTAGTTGCTGGACCTGTGTTTAACTTCTCTAAGAAGAGAAGAGGCCCACCAAAATCCACTGTTATGCTTACAGGGTGATATACGCTTGGAGCTTGGACCTTGTTCTTTGAGAAGATTTGTTTTATCTCATTTGATGGATGTATTGACAGGGGTATATAATGAGTCCCTTTGGGGTGTAGCACAAATCCTGGAATGAGACGATCATTTTTTGTTTCCTCAATGCTATTTCCATTCTCACAATTAGAGCTTCCTGACCTGTTGTTAGAACTATCCGAGTTGGGATATCTTGAGGAACCGGAGCTGCTCGGACTATTGCTTGGACTATCAAAGCGCTGATGACGAAACTTTCTTTTTATATTTTCCATGCATTTCCCTTCATTATAACTGCTCGATGATGTGTCGCTAGCACTTCTCGTTTTCTCTTCTTTGGAAAATCTCTTTGTTATGGTGTGTTTGAATTTATACATGCTACTACTTTGGTCGGAACCAGATTCACCCATATTAGAACTATTTTTGCTTTTGTACACATCCATAAGTTCTTGTTTAGCGCTGCCATCTTGTTCTGGATTAGGATATTTATTAAAATCTGTTTGATTAGATGCACTGGTAGTAGATCCAGTAGATAGGCCGGAGTCGTCCATCATGCGCAATTTGTTTTTTGTAGAAGGAAGTTTCCAAAAGTGGATGTCTCGTTTTAAATTTTCCAGTGTGATTTGCTGCAAATGTTTGAATGATTCGTGACCTTCGAACGAATCGGATGTCTCCATTCCGCTACAATCCGACATTGAAATTGAGCCCCGCTTCAGGAAGTTGTGAGGCAGTAGATTCTTGGAATACTGCGGCTGCGCAGATTGTTTATCATTGCAGAGGACTTCGTGTTCTTCTACTTCTACGATGAGTGGCTTCATAAAGGGAGAGCCAAGCTCCTCATCAGCATGCCTGTATTGTTCCTCTTTGGCTATCTGGCTCAACGACTCATCTGGTAAAACAAATAAGGATAATGGGAAAGTGAATTACAGTCACCATACGTTTGTAGCACTGCCATGTCTTATGATAAACTTGAATACCCAGCAGTCAACTAGATAAAGGTACCATGAATGGCCCAACAAATGCATTTTCATGAGCATTTCAAAGTGGCCTTGGCCTTTAACCTACTGACCCAGAGTTATCTGTTCACTGTTGAACGTATTCTCTTGAAATAGCATGGTGACCTTGACCTTTGACACCATTTTAAATAAGGGTCATCCTGTCACAGTCTACCGGTGACATATGATGAATGTGACATTAAAGATGGCTATAGATGTTGATGACTTATCGTGCAAATAAAGTTTATCATGATTTATCATTGTGACCTTTACCTATGTCCTTCTGGCCCAATAATAACTGGGGGTAATCCACTTCTACACATGATGTTTGATAACCAAATTGTTTTCTTATGGACTGTGGAACATAAGGAAGGACATCCCTATAAATGGTATTTTAATTGTTTTTGCTCAATCAAAGAATGACCACTTAAGATACAATAGTCTTAAATAGGTGGTTACTACTAAATATCGGATAAGGCTATCCACGTTTTACATGGGAGATGTAAAGTCTTATCTTGATGGGTAAAGATAAAAGTCACGCGCGCAACTTCAGAGCCTCGGTTCCGATACAAACACTTATACCTCAGGTTGGAATTCCCTATCTTCACCGGATACCCATGAACCATTCTTATAGTCTTTAGCCACACCTCCTCCATATTAAGGTAGTAAACATGGGTGTGTTGGACTCATAGAAGGACGGTGTGGTTGTACTGATAGAAGGACAAACTGAGTTATTTCTATAGGGCTTTGCATGAGGACCTAAAATGGTGATTCTTTTAACATTTAAGATAAATAAAAAGTGATAATTGCTTCTCAACAATTGTGAGTCATTAGGATGTAGTTTTTTTTCTAAAACTTTAATATTACCTTCAGTAATATATGACTCATCATAAATAATGATTTGTCATTTGACTCGGGAGAGGTCTTACATAGGCATTGCCTGTTGTCCAATCCCATTCAGTACTTGAATAAAATAGTGTTTAAATTAATTAGTAATATATGACTCGTCATAATGAATGATTTGTCAGTGATAACTTATGACTCATCATATAGAATGATCTGCCATGTAACATTTAAGCCTCACAATGCTTTTTAAAATCTACACCTTGTTGTCGAAATCTATGCATCGCTGTCAAAAAAAAATAAAAAAAAATGTCACTGTTAGACAGTAATAAATGCCCCCGAAGTGTCCTCTGATCTCTAAGTATGACCTTGACCTTGAAGCAATGGACCTGGATTTGTGCACGACACCTCACTTGGTTGTGGTGAGCATTTGTGCCATATTTTTTGAAAATCCGTCCAGGCATGCAAATGTTATTGACAGGACACAATTTGACCTTTGACCTCTAAATGTGACCTTGACCTTGGGGCCACAGATGGATTTTGTACGCGACACATCGTCTTGTTGTGGTGAGCACTTGTGCCAAGTTATTTTAAAATCCGTCCATGAATGTCAGAGTTATTGACCGGACACGATTTGACTTTTGACCTCCAAGTGTGACCTTGACCTTGAAGACTGGTTTTTTTCGGGGGACACAAAGTCTTGTTATGGTGATCACTTGTGCCAAGTTATTTAAAAATCCCTGCAGGGGTTGTGACGTTACGGTCCGGACACGAAATTGCATACCTGTTTTTCACCTATGAACTGCAAGTGTGACCTTGACCTTTGAGGTACGGACTTGGGTTTTGCGCGCGACACATCGTCTTGTTATGGTGATCACTTGTGCCTAGTTATTTAAAAATCCCTGCAGGGGTTGTGAAGTAACGGTCCGGACACGAAATTGCGTACCTGTTTTTTGACCTATGAACTTCAAGTGCGACCTTGACCTTTGAGGTACGGACCTGGGTTTTACAGGGGACACATCGTCTTGTTATGGTGATCACTTGTGCCAAGTTATTTAAATATTCCTGCAGGGGTTGTGAAGTTACGGTCCGGACACGAAATTGCGTACCTGTTTTTGACATATGAACTTCAAGTGCGACCTTGACCTTTGAGGTACGGACCTGGGTTTTGCGGGGGACACATCGTCTTGTTATGGTGATCACTTGTGCCAAGTTATTTAAAAATCCCTGCAGGGGTTGTGAAGTTACGGTCCGGACACGAAATTGCGTACCTGTTTTTGACCTATGAACTATAAGTGTGACCTTGACCTTTGAGGTACGGACTGGGTTTTGCGGGGGACACGTCGTCTTGTTATGATGTTTACTAGTGCCAAGTTATTTAAATATCCATGCAGGGGTTGTGAAATTACGGTCCGGACACGAACTTCGGAATGACGGACAGAATCCGGACAGACGGACAGACGGACGGACGGACGGACGGACGGTGCGATTATAATATGCCCCTTGTTGTTGAAATCTATGGATCGTTGTCAAAATAATAAAAAAAAGATGCACAATCGTGGTGCAAAAGCCGTATTTCTATCTTTACGGCACACATCTGAGACGAAAAAAGATAATTTTGGTAAAATGCATGACAGAGTTATGGTGCTTGAACATGTATGCCAAGTTTCAAGGTTTTCTGTCGTTGGGTTTTGGAATATGACTGTACATTTCAACTTACATTTGAACCAAAATTCTCATTACAAACGGGAAATAATTCTGGTAAGCTGTATAACGGAGTTATGGTGATTGTCACATACGGTAGTGTAATAATGATGGTTTCAAAGTTTTCTATCAATTGATTCGTTATTTCCTCCCAAATGGATAGCATTCAGACAATACAATAATAAAAACAGTAACACTAATACATAAATACATGGCAATGTATATTTTAAAACAGTAACACTGAATTACTAGTACTATATGAATTTATTATGGAGAGATAATTCTGGTAAGACTATGCACTATACAGTTATGATGCTTCTCAAATATGGTAACCAAAACCTTTAATCAACATTTCAAAACGCGTTGACAGACGGACGGACGGACGGACGGACGGACATTACGTTTGATTGGCAGAATACATACCATTCATAATTCTGAATTTTTCTCCCAAATGCTCTAGATGAGCTATGAGTCTGTTACAGAGAGCATCCATGGCTTCCAAACCCTCCACTTCTACCAGATAACGTATAACTTCATCCTGGCACTCCTTGAAACCAAGGTAACGGTCAGGCAGACTGGATGGCAAAGCTAAAATAGGTAAAATTAATTTACTTATCATTCATGATATTGGAAGTTTAACAAAATTAAATTCTCTATCCCGCCATAACAGATACATTTTACAACAGATGTACACTGTTTCTAAACCTACTGACGACGATATATATATATAGTTATATATATAAATTGTATATTTTGAGAATCTAAACTCTTTAGAGTTACATAAAAATTCACTTTGGCGAAAAAAGGAAATGATAGGGCCTTAATGCTCTGTAATAATCCGAGTGACATATTTTAATTCGGTTTTATGTTCTATTCTAGGTAATGAATTTCAAAATGGCAACTATAAATGGGTTACTGTTCATACCTCCATTTTGACTGGGGACCATACTGGTCAAGTATTTAATGTGATTAATGGCCATCTCTATAATCTCCGTTTTTTCTATACGACCTTGACCCTGAAACAACAGCAAAATAACAGAAATTAAAATAACAGAAACTAAAATGGTAGGGATACAATTTTTTTATTATTTGTTTTATCAATTATTCATGTTCATATTATATATAAGTTATTTACTTATCTTTATGATGATAGAAAGGCTAAGATTAATTAAATTATATATATAACTGTTAAAGAGAGCATATATGCTAATTCAGGGAATGAAGAGCTTTTAGTAACAGTTCATTTCATAAATTTACATATAAACAGTAACAATGTAACAATGATATTAATATAAGAGAATAGAAGTACACTTTTCCCGTAATATAACGAACTTGGTAAAAACAACTATGTTTAATAGGGCGTTGACAATTGTCCAAGTAAATCAAGGCTGTCATACAGAAGCACAGGGGTGAATTATCGTGCTCTCCCACCAATGTTATGCAAATATCCTCAAGAATTGAGAAAAATCGCCACAAGTGAAATATGAAAGGGGATCTGTTGAGAGATTTAATTTTATTTACATTGTCATTGTAATTAAGTGAACAAATTAACAAACAAAACATCACACTTGTTTTTATTTTCATGACATACCTTTTGTGCATGTTGTAAACCATGTAACCCAACTGCTTGTTTTAAGCTATATATACTCCTCAACATAAGTTAAAGACCATCCCTTCTTTATTTCAATAAAATTAAAGTTTCTATCATCGCACATGTTTAAATACACATTGCATTCCAAAAATGAAAACTGTGTCGTGTTTCTGTTTTCTTTAGAAACATTTTATACCAAAACATTCAGATTTTGAAATTTCAATAAATGCTCTTTTTCACACAAATATGTTATTTCATATTATTTTCATGACCATTGATTCCTTAACAAACATCTGTTACCATTTTCTTTAGAATAACCCTACAGATAAACCTGCATGGGATAACAAATCAGCGGTTTTTCAAAACTGTTTGGTGTATGCATTTAAACTGTTAAAGGTTAGTCAATTTCGGGGGAAATTAAAATTTCGAGTGCATAGTTCCATTGATAGTGATTAAACGTAATGAATAAATTTACAAAATATATTAAAACTTTCAGTACTGCTGTTTTGGGGCAAATTAATGATTTTTAGAAATTATCAAAAATCTCGGACTCTTTTTAATTAACAGAACAATGTATATCAACATTTTGTTCTTTCATTTAATGCAGAAGACTTGACAATGTCCAGTTTAAAGATGAATGGCCACCCTTTTTGTAGTAGTATCAATTAACACATTTAACTCTTAAACATCATATGAACATTTCGTGATAGTCCCGGAGAGAAACATATATTTATTTATTTATTTTATATATCGCTACTATAACGTTGTATGTAAAAATAAGTATTATTTTTATGACGTAGATACTACTTTTACCACTGCGTGACTGCACGGGGAAATGAGGTAATTAAAATCTAAATTGTATAGCAGCACAACTATTGCCAGATAATTAGAAAAAAAATACATTTACCTGTGGATTAATTAACCTGTTCAAAGTTTTCGACGTCTTCAAATAAAATCTTATTCTCGCTTTTCACAAATATTGCAAAGTGTGAATTGTTAATATCTATTGTTGTGTATTGATTTCAGTTTAAAAAAACATGTTCATGAAACAAAACATTGCTGGAGAACTTTAATGTAAAATTGCCTACACATTCTGCGTAACCGTTTGAAAATGGTATGTAGTCAATTTCACTGGTAAGCATATGGAGAAATATTCTTGCGGTCTTATTTTGCAGAGTATATTCCAAAAGTGGAGATCCGAGGATTAATTGTATAAGGAATAACACTAACAACCAGAATCCTGATTGTGCATTTTTATTTGGGATTTGCAAAATTTGCCCTTTTCAATATATAACCTAGCTGGCAGTAAGCTAAAAATATATAATTTACTGAAAAAAATAGAAATAACATACTCGTACGTGTATTGAATTTAATTGGGGTTTTAAGGCGCACCAACACATTACAGGTTATATGGCGCCTAACAGGCATGAACATGCCAGGCTCATCTTCCATGTACATCGAGATAAAATATGGAAAATGGGCCTAGAACCTTCTCACCCTGAGCTGCAGAGTTGCTGCAAATTCTATCGTAAAAACTCCATTTACGCTGGAGCCACGTTTATTGTTTTTCTGCCACTGCTCTTAGTGATGTGAGCGAGATGACACCTGAAACAATGCAGGGGTCATGATGAAGACCTTTAATGAGCCTGAACAAAAAATGACAAAATGAATATGAATGGGGGGGTCCTACCCCTCTGCATGTGACGGTGTGTTTGCAGTGGTTGTACATGCTATAAATGTACAGTCGTAAACACAAGCTGTCACTACGAGATTCTCTAAGGATAGTGTTTATAGTATATGTAATGATGAAGTTTACCTCTTTGTTTATTTATTAATTTAGTGTATTTCTTCCGTCCTGTATATCTTCGATAGAAGGTGCATCTGTATCAGCCAATCAGAAACGATACCAGAATATCGGCAAATTTCAAACTTTTTTTAGAAGAACGGCTCTAGATGTTTGTCTTGAAATCAAGCAAGTGTCGCAAATGATCTAGACTATATATATTTCGTGTACACTTTATTACAATTTGCGTATTGGGACAATTGATGAAGAATTACCTAATAATGGTATAACATATTTAGGTAAGCAAAGTTGCAGAAACGAATAATAATTTATATCTGACACGATGAGCATAATATACGCACGGAATAGTGAAAAGGTATTTTAAAATAATCCGGTAAAACGAGTGTGTTTTATGATTCTGGCCTTCCCTTTACTATATACATATACTATAACAATATCTCTTCTTCTCTATCCGTCTATATTATCGTAATGGCAGCCTGTGGTCGTGAAGGCTAAAGCTGCGCATCTGCTAATCCTGCGCGTCCACATTTGTATCACAAATCAACCACATAAACTTCTTTTTTTCTTTTAATGGTTTTATTTAAATATTTTGGAAAAAAAGCAAACTTTTACAAAACAATAATTGTAAAATTTGATTTTCATCAAACGGTCGAAAATGCCAATCAGATGATAAAATAGGTCAACATGTATAAAATACTAAAGATACCTCAAAATGTCGAATTGGTATATAAACAGTTTCTTAGAAATAAACTAAATTGAACGAATTTGAAATTAAATTTGTGATATAATGTTGTTTAGGTGTGCAGCATTAGCAGAACACTAACACACTAGTGGTATTGCCAGTGACACATTCTGATATTGCCAGTGACACATTCTAAGATTGCCAATGACACATTCTGATATTGCCAGTGACATATTCTGATTGATATTGCCAGGGACACATTCTGATATTGTCAGTGACATATTCTGATATCAAAATGACAATGAACTTAGTCTAAACCAGAAGTTTACTTAGCAGTGCAACGTCAACACACACATAAATGGAAAATAGTTTTACTTTCTCCTAGGTTATTTTTATGACCACTTCCAGACCTTATGTCTTAGAGAGATCACATGGTTATTTTTACCTTCTTAAGAGAGCTGGCTGGGATAAGAAGACTCAAATCTGCGAGACAGTTGTTCATGCGATCTCGTCTACGTTTCTCTCTGATACGATGGGACTTTGGATCCTGAAATATACACATATAGTTAACATATGCTTACACTGAAATTTACCACTGAGTCAGTCTGGTAACAGAATAAAATCATGACATCAGCTGACACCAGTCGACACCAGTTGGCTACAGTCGACATCAGCCGACAACAGTCGACATAGGTTGGCATCAGCCGCCACCAGTAGAAATCAGCAGACACCAGCCGACAACAGTCGACATCAGCGGACATCAGCTGATACCAGCCGACAACATTCGTCACCAGTTGGCATCAGCAGACACCAACACCGTCCGACATAGGTCATAATTGGTCGACACCTGTTGCAATCATTCAACATTACGATATCAGTTGACCAGTTGATATCAGTTGACATCAGTTGGCATCAGTTGACATCAGATGACATCAGTTGACTCAGTCAACATCCGTTGATATCAATTGACAACATTTGATTTTAGTTGACATCAGTTGGCATCAGTTGACATCATTTAACCAGTTCTTCAGTCAACATCAGCTTACACCAGTCAACATCAGTTGACATTAGATAACATCAGCTGACACCAGTTGACACCAGTCGAGACCAGTTGACACAAGAATGGGTTGACATCAGTCGACACCAGTTGACATCATTTGATACCAGCTGACATCCATTTACAATATCATCAGTGATTTCCTAAACTAAATGATGATTCAATTATCCGTTCCCGGACGATGCACCAAAATGTCACAGGGCTAGAAATATGTGCAGCCAGACCGGGGCTCGAACCCGGGATCTTCGGACTACCGTTCCGATGCTCTACCGACTGAGATAATCGGCCAGTCAATGCAACATCAATCTGCATGTTAGATATCCATAAACCGTGACACATTCCCCCTACAAACTGAAATTCGTCTTGAAATTTCATGGGTACAGAGAATCATTTCGAATGTTTCTCGGAGTTTACTCAGTCACGGTCCCCCGTTGGGCTAGACACAGGGCTAGACAAATGTGCAGCCAGACCGGGGCTCGAACTGGGGACCTTCGGACTACCGTTCCGATGCTCTACCGACTTAGCTAACCGGAGGGACCATGCAACATCAATCTACCTGTTAGATATCCTTGAACCGTGACAATTCCTCACGCAGAAGTAAATTAAACCTGAAAACAAAAAACTCCAATCGAATTCCTGGAAACCCCTCACTAAATGTACAGTGTCTAAATGAGCAGTTTTATATCAACTTACACTATTTACATTGTCTAAAGGGGATGTTTTATATCACATTTCACTTTATTTTCTTGTATATTTTAGTACAAGACAATGAAATAAGCCATGCTTTTCAGCAACCGACTAGAGTTGATCGTGAAAAATTGTAATCGATTAATCAGATCAAAGGCATAACTGATCGATGATCGATCAAATCGATTATTCGGAACAACACTACTAAATGGGCACTTTTATATCAACTTACAATATGTACATTATTACATATCACCCTAAACTATGTATATTGTCTAAATGGGATGTTTTATATCACCTTACATTATGTACATTGTCTAAATGAGCAGTTTTATATCACCTTACACTATGCATATTGTCTAAAGAGGATGTTTTATATCACCTTACATCATATACATTGCCTAAATGACCAGTTTTATAACACCTTACAGTATGTACATTGTGTAAATTGGATGTTTTATATCACCTTACATTTATATCACCTTTCACTATGTACATTGTCTAAATGAGCAGTTTATTGTATCACCTTACATTATGTACATCGTCTAAATGATCAGTTTTATATCACCTTACACTATGTACATTGTCTAAATGGGAAGTTTTGTATCACCATACAATATTCACATTGTCTAAAAGGGCAGTTTTATATCACCTTACAGTATGTATATTGTCTAACTGGGCAGTTTTATATCACCTTACAATATGTACATTGTCCAAATGGGCTGTTTTATATCCCTTTACATTATATTATCGACATTGTCTAAAGGGGATGTTTTGTATATCCTAACATTATGTACATTGTCTAAATTGGTAGTTTTATATCACCTTACATTATGTACATTGTCCAAAATATGCAGATTTATATGAAACGTACTACCTATTTAGACAATGTACATAAAGTAAGGTGATATAAACAACCTCTTTAGACAATGTACATCATTTAAGGAGATATAAAACTGCTCATTTACACAATATACATCATTTAAGGAGATATAAAACTGCTCATTTACACAATATACATCATTTAAGGAGATATAAAACTGCTCATTTACACAATATACATACTGTAAGGAGATATAAAACTGCTCATTTACACAATATACATCATTTAAGGAGATATAAAACTGCTCATTTACACAATATACATACTGTAAGGAGATATTAAGCATTGTATAAATGATCAGTTTTATATCACCTGACATTACGTACATTTTCTCTGGGCTGTACGTTTCATATAATCCTACAGTTTGTCTAAATGTGCAGTTATATATAATCCTACAGTTTGTCTAAATGTGCAGTTTTATATAATCCTACAGTTTGTCTAAATGTGCAGTTTTATATAATCCTACAGTTTATCTAAATGTGCAGTTTTATATAATCCTACAGTTTGTCTAAACGTGCAGTTTCATATAATCCTACAATTTGCATAAATTATCAATTTTATATCACCTGACATTATGTACATTTTCTATATGGCCTATACGTTTCATATAATCCTACAGTCGGTCTAAATGTGCAGTTTCATATAATCCTACAGTTTGTCTAAATGTGCAGTTTTATATAGTCCTACATTGTCTAAAATGGGCAATCCTGCAGTATGTAGATTGTCTAAATGGACAATTAGATTATGCATATTGTATAAAAGACGGTTTCATATAATCCTATACAATGCGTGTGTACACTATCTAAATGAGCATATAGTCTAAATTTCTTATGGCGATTTCATCAGTCAAATTGTCTGATGAGAGTGGCGAAAATCGCCATAGCTAATTAAAGATTATATAAACACCATTAATGTTTTTAATATAAAAAACAGTTATTTCCAATTAACGACAAATCTTGTAACAACTTAGATTACGTAATATTGCATAATAATATTTAGTACATCTAATTTTATAGTATAGTATAGCTTTATTCTATATCAGTTTCATTATGCAATTAAAGAAAATAATATGTGTTACATAATATTACAATGTTTCATGCAATATTACATGTCTACTAATTGAACTTTAAACATATTCACAGCCTTGTGAATAAAAAGTCACTTTGTGGCATATATCGACACTACACCCACTAGTTGTTTGTTACTTACTTCCCAGAATAAACAATGCGCATAAATAATCTAATTGCGAAGTGATTGGATATTTATGCAAAGCGTTTGTTCTCTGTACGTACGTCCCGGACTCCGGTTTATAAACCTATTACGCGCTTCAGTGTTTATAACGCAACACGAAGACCATTGGCTTATTAAAACAGCGGGGCGGGCCATGTTCATCACCAGGGTTATCCGTAACATATCCCATTCAGGCTCTGTGTTTTACAACAGCCAGTCGGAGTGGAAAATTCTAAAACCGCCACAATCCCCAACCAACCACCCTACAAAAAATAATAAATATATAAATGCACACTATATCATGGCGCTCGTATTGACTTTATTCTACGTCTTAGCTCCATGATTAGGCGAAAATCGCCATAGCTAATTAAAGATTATATAAACACCATTATCTCCTTTATTGTTTACCTTTTTTATTAATGACATGTATGATGTATTGCATAATGAAACGTTTGACTCGATAACAATTGATGAAATGCAAATATTTCTATTATTGTTTGCTGATGACACTGTTTTGATTTCATATACAAAAGAAGGTTTGCAGAGTTTACTTGATAAGATGTGTGTATATTGCAATAAGTGGGGTATTGTTGTAAATAGTGATAAAACAGTTGTAATGACATTTAAAAATGGTACGAGAATTGAAAATGTAGACATATTTTATAATGGTAGCAAATTAAAAAATGTAAAGACGTTTACTTATCTAGGTGTTACATTGTCTGCAAATTGTTCATTTTATCAGACCCAAAAAGTCTTAACCCAAAAAGCTATGAAAGCTTTGTTTTCACTTAATTCATTATTTGAGGCTGTGCCACTAAATGTCTCTGAAAAAATCAAACTTTTCGATACCATGGTAGCACCAATATTACATTATGGTTCTGAAATATGGGGGTTTCATGGTGCACCAGATATAGAACGTGTACACATTAAATTTTTAAAACAAGTTCTTGGTGTACGAGCTCAAACTACTAACAATTCTGTTTATGGCGAACTGGGGAGATTTCCTTTAGCCGTAATTAGAAAAATGAGAATTATAAAATACTGGTTTAAGATAATGAAATCAACGGAATCATTAAAGCATAAAGTATTTTATGTTGATATTGGTGTGGACGGTACCGTCCTAAACGAAAATTCATGGGCGTTTCAAGTAAAAAACCTTTTAGACTGTCTGGGATTTGGCTACATATGGAATAACAGTACGGTATCAAATCTACAAATTCAAAAGGTTATTGAAAGGATTTCAGACCAATATCTACAAACATGGTATTCTGAAATTAATAACTCACCCAAGCTTGAAACATATGTCAAAATTAAAAAAGGATTTGAAATTGAAAAATATTTAAATTGCGTTGCTAATATAAATCACCGTAAAGCACTAACTAGATTTAGATGTTCTGCACACAAACTTGCAATTGAAGAAGGTCGATTTCGAAATATTGAACGAAATATGAGGTTATGTACAAAATGTAATATGAATGTTGTAGAAAACGAGTATCATTTTTAATGGTATGTCCTAAATACAGAAATATACGTAATGACTGTTTTCCAAATTACTATCGTTCTTGGCCAACTAGTCAAAAATTTGTGTCACTTATGAACACACAAGCAACTGGACTGTTAATACGATTAGCAAAATATATATATCTAGCCAACGAACTTAGAAATAGTGATAATTAGTGTTTCTATTTGCATATGTGTTTTTGCGTGTAATATTATATTTGTTTGTAAATTCAAATACATATAACTTGCATCTTATATAAGGCTCGAGCCTCCTCGCCATATATAATATCTGAGAACTATGTTATTATCATGTATTCTATAAATGATTTATGATGTTAATTTGTTCTCTTATAAAAACTTACATGTTGGCTACGTTACATCCATTCAATCAGAATTAGACTTAATCCTTGACTTATAATCACAATAATATTGATAACGTAAGTGGTAATATCCTTTCGTTATGTGTAACATAGTCACGTGTATTTGTCACTAATTCCTCGTGATCTCAAAGTAAAGCGGAGTGATTTGTATAGTGCGTGAGGTCCGTTGAAGCAAATTATAAATTGTATGTAATGGGTAAAAGGATAAACAACTTAAATTTTATTAGTCGGATAAATGAATGGTTAATGGATGTAACGGTAGTCAGAGTGTCTATGCATTGTTCTAAAGTCTTTAAATATAAATGCTTTTCTAATACAATCTTGATAATGGTAATAACATGTGATAAAATGCCTTTGATAGAACGTAATAATTATAAATGTTCCACTGAAATATATATATTCATTCTTTAAATGAAGTATGTATGTTTGTTTGTACTCTTCTCTGAAATATTGTGTATTGTATTCCGCCTTGTTTAGGCAATAAACATGTAAATGTTATGCCGAATAAAATATTGAATTGAAATTAATGTTTTTAATATAAAAAACAGTTATTTCCAATTAACGACAAATCGTGTAACAACTTAGATTACGTAATATTGCATAATAATATTTAGTACATCTAATTTTATAGTATAGTATAGCTTTATTCTACATCAGTTTCATTATGCAATTAAAGGAAATTAATATGTGTTACATAATATTACAATGTTTCATGCAATATTACATATTAATTGAACTTTAAACATATTCACACCCTTGTGAATAAAAAGTCACTAAGTGCCATAGCTAATTAAAGATTATATAAACACCATTAATGTTTTTAATATAAAAAACAGTTATTTCCAATTAACGACAAATCGTGTAACAGCTTAGATTACGTAATATTGCATAATAATATTTAGTACATCTAATTTTATAGTATAGTATAGCTTTATTCTATATCAGTTTCATTATGCAATTAAAGGAAATTAATATGTGTTACATAATATTACAATGTTTCATGCAATATTACATGTCTACTAATTGAACTTTAAACATATTCACACCCTTGTGAATAAAAAGTCACTTTGTGGCATATATCGACACTACACCCACTAGTTGTTTGTTACTTACTTCCCAGAATAAACAATGCGCATAATAGGCTTTATTACACCACTGAATGTGTGTTTCCGTGGTGTAAAGTCAAATAGTGCCTATAAAAAACAACGTTTCCATGCCTTACTTGTGATATTTATTTACTTTAATTTATCCGAATGATGTATTGGGCTTATTACTAGTGTTTGGTTGAGATATTCAAATATAACTGACATAGACAGTAAAGCGAAAGTAGACATCATGTAATTACATATGTGACGTGTCAAAGTAGATCATGACGTCTTTCAACATATTAGCTTTTTCTTACATAATACATTTATATTTTCTATTATAGAACACTCGATTGTTTGATTGGTATGTGTATTAACATTGTCTACGGACGAAAATGTGCATTATAGTCTATTGGCATACACCCTTCCTACAAACTCTGGGAGGTGGCTAAAAGGTGACCAATCCAATATATACAATTAGATGTATGACAACAGATTTTAGCACCTTTGCAGTAGATATTAACAACAGCTTTTGATGTCTGCCTGAAATGCATGATTTGAGTCATGTATTTATCTAGAGCTAGATAAACACATATTCAGTAGGCTGTCAGGTCGATAATAACCAATAATACAGCAAGTCAGGTATGCAATGTGACCGTCATTATACATGTGAATATGCAATGTGCCTCGTCATTAAAAATACGGGTATGCAATGTCTCTCATCATTACCATGCGGGTATTCAATGTGCCTCATCAATA
>JAWPHD010011376.1:0-15000 GCA_037043455.1 Cyrtodaria siliqua
CTACCAGATAGAGAAATTTAGAGTACGGGTCTCACTCTGACGTCATAGTGTTACTAAGTACACAAGCTACAAAAAAGATAGAGTCTAGTCTCAACTCGTTGATTATTTAAACACCGAGTAGCCCATCTCGGTGTCGAGTAGCCCATCTCGGTGTTTAAATAAGCCAACTCTCTGAGACCAGACTCTATCTATTAATTATTCTCAAAAAAAAAAATCCATATTTTGTAATTGTAAAATTAATTAGATCCCTTTTCATTGAACTGGGAAAGATTTTCGATAACCTATAAAAGCATGTTTCCCTCAACATATACAGTTTATACTACTACCATATCATCCCTTATTTGTTAATAGTTTTGTCTTTATATATTAACATTAATTTTTAATTACTACTTAATTTCTTCATCTTTCGTCGGTTTTTGCGCACAGTACGACCTATTTATGTGTCGACGTGCCGTAAAACACCATTCATTCATTCATTCCATCAACGCTGTACAGAAATAAACTCGTGCTGAACTTGGTCCCGTGCCATATGTTGCATATGATCAGGTCACGGATATAAATAGTTTTGGTATAGCGTGGGTGATTGCCAGCACTTTCCTAAATCTCAAAGACAGCGTAAAGAAGCAATTACTGACAAATATATAAAAAAAATAAGATTAATCAGCAGCCCCCAGTATCAGTGGCCGTTTCAGATGTTTTTTGTTCGCCATTTTGATAGTTTACCATGGTCACGTGACAAAGCATACTGATTTCTGATACGTTGACAGAGGTGCAAGTGAAAGCAAGGAACGACATTGATACCGGGTTTGATAGATTACCATGGTCACATGACAAAGCATACTAATTTCTGATACGTTGACAGAGGTGCAAGTGAAAGCAAGGAACGACATTGATACCGGGTTTTTCTTTCGGAGACGATGCGATCATAGGTGTAGCACACCCATTGCAACACAGGAAGTGTCGGCCTGGGGTAGTCGCATAATGTAAAAAAAGGCATTTTCACTAATTTAAAGTGCTAGTTTTGGTTTATATCACATTGTTGATCTATTTGTTACATTTTTCAAGCATTGTCATGTTAAAATTGTGTTTTTTTAATTTATTTTGCTATATGGAAATGAGTGTATGAATACAATATTATAGCATATCAGTGTTTATGTTTTTAAAGGGAGCATTCATTCATGAGACAAGTTCTTTCTTAGAAGATACATGACCCCCATTTTTCAGTGGATTTTTTGGCAGCATATGTGTCATTTGCGATGAGAATTTATTTTTAATTTGGGTCTAGATATGAATGACAACATGGCATTTACATTTTAATTCACACACAACTCAATGCAACAATCAATGGGCGTGTTACATCTCATAGTGAGCCAAACATATATAAAACGGAATGGAGACTTTAATACCAATCGTAAAAACTCGGCCAATCCCGTCATCCTTCGGGATACGAAGCGGCGTACGAGATGTTTCGAATGACTTTAATACCAATCGTAAAAACTCGGCCAATCCCGTCATCCTTCGGGATACGAAGCGGCTTACGAGATGTTTCGAATGACTTTAATACAATTACGCTCTCCCTGGTAGAGTAGTTAATCGCTTGACACGCTCAGT
This sequence comes from Cyrtodaria siliqua, assembly GCA_037043455.1. Lineage (NCBI taxonomy): Eukaryota > Metazoa > Mollusca > Bivalvia > Adapedonta > Hiatellidae > Cyrtodaria > Cyrtodaria siliqua. The sequence continues at coordinate 1,612 of JAWPHD010011376.1, forward strand.
GGCGGACTCAGGTATAGATTACTTCCCATAGCACGCGCCCTCCCTAAGACTTGAAAACTTGCTAAAATGTATAGGTCTGCCCCCAAAAATGGAGTATCACACCTCTACGAACCTCATAAAATTATTTGTTTTGTGCTTGCAGGGGCGTAGCGTAGCATATTCATTTACTCGCGGGCGTAACATGGAAAAAAAGTCCTAAAAAGTTGCAATATGCAATAATCAGAAGGGTGGAGTGGGGTAAGGGTGTAAAACTACCACTTTTTTACGAGCATAAAACGTCAATTTTCCTGACATATATCTTGTAGGAGCACCATTTTGACGCAAAGATGGAAACAAGTCGGAACCCGAACCCAACTTCTGAAAATGGGACACCACCGTCGAGTCTCTCCCCCACTCGGTGCTGTGCACCTCGTATTAGGAGTATGTTGAAAACAGGCCACGCTACGCCTCTGGCACGTCAAGTTGTACCACTTCATTAACCTGAATCCGATACTGATGCCGTAAAATAACGAAGACGTGTTCTGCGTTCATGGGACTTCCATCTTTACTATAAGATTGACTTTAATTGCACATTTCATTTATTAACACTGGCATGAGTAGCACATTATGCGCGCTCCCCGAGGAAAATGCAGCTATCTGTTTTCTATGACAACGATTCTAAACGAGACATATTTTCAATGAAGGATAAAGACAAATTTGCCTCTTATTTTTCTACTTTTTTTTTATAAATACATGTATTCAAAATATCGAAAAATAAAATAAAAAGAATAGCGAGTACTACGCACATGTATTATGAGTGGTTTCAGTGCAATACAATGGTTTAATGTGCAATAATTGCAATATTTTAACAATATCTTAAAGTTCATATTGTTAATATTTTAACCAATTGAATCCTATTTCATATACAATATCAAAGCATATTAAAGCTTTACAGTGGAATATCAATGGATATGTGCAATACTTCAGATATTTTAAACTAATCTGAACGTTGATGTTGTAAAATGTTAATCAATCTTAAATGCATTTCAATCGAAAATGTAGTTCTTTACATGCTCATGCCATATATTCATTAAGCATTTATTTAACAACAGGATTTCTATTTTAAGATTCAGTTCTTTTTTCCGAACTACGACTTCTTCTTTTAATACACTATTACTTTGATGGCATTTTACTGGTAATCTAAACTTATGTTACATCATCGGACTGGTAAAGGGGCGAGACACATACAGTTTATTCCTATTGAGTATCTAGTTTGTTACGAAGTAAAAAATCCTGCTCATGATACTACTACTACTGGTGCTGCTGTTGATGTTGCTGTTGTTGCTGCTACTACTACTACTACTACTACTACTACTACTACTACTACTGCTGCTGTTGCTGGTGCTGTTGCTGCTGCTGCTGCTGCTGCTGCTGCTACTACTACTACTTCTACTAGTAATAATAAGGCATAATAACAGTAATAATAATAATAATAATAATAATAATAATTATAATAATGATATTAATAATAATAATAATAATAATAGTATACCACTACTACGGTGTCTACCTAACAACAACGCAAGTAGATGCCATTAAATACGCCCATTGCAGCTCTAAATAACATATAATCAATGTATTGATGAACCGTTATTTATTGATATTGACTGATTGATTGATTGATTGATTGATTGATTGATTGATTGATTGATTGATTGATTGATAGACTGACTGATTGAATTATTTTTTTGGCCCACCTTCTCAAGACCTTTTTATCTGCTCCTTCCTTTCGCTTTCTCTCACTCCGTCTTCCGCCAGCTCTGCTTTTGTCCCTCCTACTGGATGGTGATCTGTTTCGACCTACTTTCTGCTGGAGCCTCGCTGTATATTCCGTTTCTACGACGACTCTCGCTGTTCACCCGCAGTTCACCTGATGTTTCTCTGTTTTCCTATGGATTGCACTGTTTCTGGGACATTGCTGATATGTCATGTTATTGTCTATTGCTGTGAAACAGCCTCCCCATGGTACTCTATGTTACTCCATTCAAGCTACTATGCCACTACTAGGCTACTGGCCATTGCATACTTTAGATGCGCCATAAGAATAACCAACGAATTTCTGTCTACAGCTTCCCTATCCCTATTTGGTGAACGTCGGCCTAACATCGTCACAAGACAGCAGTAAGCTACTAACTACTCATGAAGCAAATCTGAGGGCTGAGAAGGTGGATTTTTTCCAAAATGGTGATGAATGATAAACAATGAATTAATGAAACATGAAATGGAGAGACTGGAGAGACTATGCAGCATCTGGCGGGGTTTGAACCCACAACCTTCCGCTTGTGGGCCCAGCGATCTACGACTGGGTGATTGAATTTTGAGGAACAGAAAAGTGATACTTTCAAAATGGAAATAGTTCCTACTGGCAAATAGCCGGATCTCAGGAACTCCTTGTTCGTCGTTTCGATAACAAAATGGAATCATATAAGCACACAACACACACGCCTGTTCTTGTGAGACGTATCGTATCACATGCAAAGATCGTAATATTTGTTAGCACATCCAGTTCCTGAAATGTTACATATATAATTTAGCACTATTGCTTAAAGTACAGAATAGAATTCCCTCGTACATTACAAATCCCGTTAAAAAAAATCTCGATCTATGAACGCTCATTTTTTTGTCGATTTAAAGCGCTCTCGGGAATTAGATTCCGTATTTAAAAACCTCCGGTAATGAAACTGTTAAGAACTACCACACTTCTGACTAGCTGGTGCAGAAAAGCCGTTTAGAAGGCACTCAGTCAATCCCTTTTAGAGTGCTCCCTGCTAAGAGCTGCTGATCCGTTAATCGTTAAATGAATACGCCTTCATCATACCTCTGAGTTTGCGCAATGAAATAAAAACAATTAAAGGCAGAATATGCTTATTAACACATAAACTGAAACAGTTGACGAAGCACTCGGAAGTGATACAACTTAGAAAATTACGAAAACAAATAAACTGAATAAAATTAAAATGTACATACTATGCCGAATATATATTTGTGCACTAATTACGATGTATCTCCTACACGCTGCGCCGACGCTAAGCACAGCACAGCGTGCCTTTTTAACGAAGCATACGTATCTAATCAGTTGTTTCTATTAACGACTGGGTACATCGGGGGATTTAAAGCAAATTTGATGGTAATATTATACACAAATACTTGGCACAAAGTCTCTATCATCTCCATTAAGATTAACAATAAGCATACAAATAGTCTGACTTTAAAATGTACTTTTTCAAGTTTTAACGGCGGACATTACAGGCACAAACGGCAATCGATGGTTCACGCTAGTTTGAACGTTATTTTTGATTTATTTCTAATATTATTCGGAACTAATTATTTGTTTTATTGACGATTGCTAATTATAATGCAGCATTGATTTAGTAATACCTGTGACAATATACATATACAAAACGAAGAAAACATATGTAAATACCGGTTTTTTATTTTCTCAAAATTGAAATAGACTAGTTTACATGCATATTTGATGGTAAACACGACAACTGCATATTTCAGTCAAGATCATTTTAATTCTTCAAGAATGCCGCGTATCCCTTTAGTGTTGCGGACAGTTTCATATCTCTGCAAGTAAATGTACCGATATCGTCAACACCCGATATTAGCCACCATGATATCCAGTTTTCCAAAGTTTTCAAATATTTCATTGACATATTTTATCTCTGGCGATTACTATAACTACTTGACGACCAAATATAGACACATACTTATATATAATATCAACAGTAGATAAGGCAATGACATGGACAATGTAACTGACTACATCATGATACATATACAAGTACTCGACAGGGGTTGCCATTGAATAGCGCGGCGGACTTGACATCCGGAGAAAACGGGTCCAAGTCTCACCACCGCCACCGAGTTTCGTCTTGGGCATGACATCGGCGTTTATCCTCAGATAACCGGGCGGCCCCATGTATCGACGTTTATCCTCAGATAACCGGGCGGCCCCATGTATCGACGTTTATCCTCAGAGCACGTTTAACTTAAGAATCGTATACATCTGTTCGTTAATAAGGGAATTGCAGGTTCCCAGATTGCTATATAATATGCAGCATTCCCCTCTCTCTCTCCCTTTCTCTCTGTGGCGACTTTAAATGAGCTTTTATTTTTTTGATGGTCAGTTAAAGAACATTATTTTATTCATTCTAATATTTATAAACTGTGGCGATAAATATCAGCTACATTTAACCATTTGAAGTGTTGCATTTCTATTACGTGTGAGTAAATATGCATGCATAAACATGATGGGCACCAGAAAACATGACGGCAGGCCTGGGTGTGTTTGTCTTCTGTCTTCTATATTTATACGTTTTTCAACATTTATCACAGCCAGAAGTAAATGATAACGGTCCAGTGTTGGTTCGGGCACTAGTACGTACACCTGTGGAATTCTCATCAAGTATTTGTAATTTATCACATATTGTGTTGCGGGGTTGTCATAAAGCCAAGAGAAAATTAATTAAATTATTATTGGACGAACGCTTTGACATTACGAAAACCTAAGCAAATTACAGCATTTATCATGTTTATAGTGTACATATTTAGGGCCTCGAAATAAAGGCTAAAGTCCAGGTATGTTTAAATGTATTGCTCTCCTTCAGTCAACAAACAAACAAGAAGTTATTAATTTTAGCAAATACATTTCGGAAGCATTACTTTTAAAACGTACCATAACAACTGATAATCTCGTGCATCCTCACTATAATACAAGTGTTCTATAGTACTGTATTAGCATTTCTCTATGTTTTCTCTTGCTTTTTCCACAATGTTTTATGTATTGGTAAAATTTTACTAATCTTGTTATTGTGTTTAAATTATATTTGTAAATGTGTGTTTATATGATGAAAAACTATGTAATAGTTTAAGTCAATACTTTTTCTTCTTCTTCTTCTTCTTCTAGCGTATTCATATACTAACAACATATAATACAATCAATTTCAAAATTTCAAAATTTAACATAAACAAAAATCAACATATATATATGCATATGCTCTACTGTACCTTGGCCGCAATATACTCGTATATATAGAACAAAAGCATTTACTTCAAGCAATACATATCGCCTTACCGAATATTTTACAGAGTCAATGAGTATTAATATTTAAACAACCATACATTGACATGTATTACCATATGCGTGGCCCTTGCCGAAATTAATAATTAATACATGCGCTTTATGTGGCATATCTGGAGTTATTTGATAAATATAATCTCACATGTATGCCCATTATTATTAAATTTATTAATCTCGTTGGATAAAAGTAATATGATGCTTGGCAGTGCCTTACATCATATAATTATATCCGCCTCTTATAATAGATTCACTATTAAACAAACACTCTTTATACGGCTCTCGTTCTATATCTAGACGAAGGCCATATGTTCTGGACTAGCTTGATGATAAATGTATCGAGTTCGTATCCAAGCATCATATTTACCTTAAAAGCGGCTTCCCATTAGTTTTCCTACATCAATTACCTTTGTTCTATCATTAATCCTAATTATAAGAATTGTATAAAGCAATTTACGTTTGCGTATTGTTAACTGTTGATTACATTTCACCAATAATATATTCAAAACAAGGGTAGAATAACGAAGAAAATTTGAAAACTCAAACTTGCATTTAAATATTTGCAAGCGGATTGAAAGTCAAAATGATACTGGATTAATACTGGATTAATACTGGATTAATACTGGATTAATAAAGCTAATTGTAACGCTCCATAAAGACTTCAAGATTGCAAAGTGTATCATTAAGGACCCATTTCCAGCCTATTTTATTTGTATGGGGTGTGGGGGGTGGGGGGGGGGGGGGTGGGGGGAGGTGTATGTGGGCGTGGGGGCAATTGCACGAGGAAATGGTAGTATGGTGGTATTCAGTTTTGTTTCAGTTGATGAGACCCTCCCAATACATCTTTTGTATGAAACCAGCATATTAAAACACAAAAGTCGATGTTTCATTAGTTGTGTTTTGATGTGTTTTCATGTTTTTTCTTCTAAAACGATGAATTAACAACAACGTTTAGTATTTAGTACAGCTTACTTGTTAATTTGCTATTTCTTCTCTTCATAAAAGTAAAGTTTGAAGTATTATATCCAGCTATAACCTAGACACTGTTCAATATACCAATGCTTTTCAAAGAGAAAACTTTACTCGGGCCTCAGTTTATATACCTGAGCTAATCGGCCATGTAGCAAGTTAACAGTAAATATGTAAGCTTCCCAAGTCTTCCCAATGATTACTTAGCATTGGGAAATAAATCCTTAATTGCAGAATATGCCTATTAAAACAAAACAAGAGGCATCTGATGATGGTTTCTTATGACTTTGGAAAATCAGCTGAATAGAGTCCAACTGTACGTTATTATGCCAAATAAATACCTTCCTCAACAAATTGAGAACACTATAGTGAAATGATGTACTTTAACGTTGTGTCCTATGAACACCTGAGCTTATGCATAAAACGTTTAGCAGACAGGGCCAAATGTTTTTAGTGTATTATTTAAGAAATAAAATATTTCCAGCGGGTTTATATTGTCCCAGATCAAAACCAGGTGGGCGGGGACTTAACAAGTCTCAAACACCAGGTTTTGATCTGACGTCAGAGGTTTATATAGCTTTTTTAAAAACTCCTCAATAGCCATTAAGAATTGAGTAATTTCATAAACCATGTCAGATATACTGTTCGGGGCGCTTGTTTCAGCCAAAGTATTTTCCTGCAATAGCTTGAGCAATTTAAATAATACGTACATCATTTATTTATCATTGGAACTGGTGTTTTTAGTGGTAAATAAAATAAAAGAAATTGGTTGAGAAATACATATTTTACAGCCCAAATCATATTTTGATGGGGCTTTTCCCATGTAAATTCCTTTTTGATGGTACAGCAGAAAATTAAGAAATTTCAAATAACTTCATTTAGCCTTCATAGTTTGCTATTAAACGTTCAGTTTGTCTTAATTTATCTTAATTTATAAATATCCAACAATTTAGACCCGATTTTTTAATAAAAATTAAAAAAAATAAAAATATTTATTATTTTTGAGGATAATACTACTTAAAGTTTGCTAAGCAACAAGTTGTTTTACGTCTTATTTTAGAATACCGTGCGAAACTGTATTTTGCAGCGTGACATGCAAACATGCACAAGAAAATTGTTTTCAATTTTGAAAATAAAATAAATGATTTCACATAAAATAATCGTAAAACTTGAGTCTTATGCTGTTGGTAAAACATGCTGTTGGTAAAACCAGCCACCGTAAAATGTCGACTTGAAATCTTAGTGCTTAGCACATTTTAGCACATTTTAAGTATTACATTATATATACGTATACTTGAACAGCGTCTGTATCATATATGTTAACGATGAAAAGATATTATGGTTTTAACTGTTTAAATAATTTCAAACCATGACAGTAACAATTAGTCAGCTCGCTTTAAACACAAATAAGTAATGCGTTTTAATGAAGGCATTTCCATTGGGAAATATTATGAACACAAAAAAGACAGACGCACACTATATAGTGAAGTGGATTTCTCAGCAACTTCATGCCTGTATACATGGCTTCCAGGATACCCACATAATTGTCTTGATCAATAAAAACGTCTTGATCCTTTGCGGAGGAAAAAATATAAAAGAAACCTGAAACACATGCCCGTTATGTAATTTTTTTTATTTTAGTGTTTTTGACCATTCAAATTTAGATCGTCGATATAATGAAGCAGTTTCCATTGATTATTTATTAATGTATTGTTTTTTTGCCGTTCTGTATATTTTGGATAGGTGGTGCGTCTGTATTAGCCAATCAAAAACAATACCAAAATCTCTGTAAAATGATTGTAGATCGTAATACATGTGGTTGAAATATTGTATGCAGTCCTATGACGTAGCTGGTACAGCATTCGCTTATTAACCTTAACTTCGTCAGTTAATATCTGTGAGATATAGGCTTCATGCTACTCGTTTTTTGTAACATACCATTTTTTATTTTTTTTATTTTTGTTTTATTTTTTGTAAATAAAAAGGGGACTGGAATGACCCAACGATTAGCGCGTAGGTCTTGAAACCGGCAGACCCGGATTCAAGCTTTACCGGTGCAACTGAGTTACTTCAATGTGTTTTGGGCAAGACACTTTACCTTGGCCTCGTCCGGGCGGTCTCGTGTATCCAAGTCTATCCACCGAAAACGTTAAATAATACTTTTTCTATTCAATAGTAAGATTCATAGATTCATAAATATTCTTCCATTCTCTCTAGGGCGGCTCAAAATAACCTATAATGTGTTGATAAGCCGTTTAACAACATTCATTTAAGATCTTTTGAAACTGTAGTTGTCACATAAAAGCCAAGCATCATTTTCAGGAAAATACAGATACCACTATTCCTAATTACAGGAACATATAATAAAGCCATGATACATAATACACAAGTGTAATAAATGTGCAAATGAAGGGCGAAACATTGGTCGGTATTTTCCATTCAGCTCGGTGTGCAATGGCTCTTATAACAATATGTACAGGAAGTGACGTATCTTCTTCTGTCACTCAGATGCGATATAACTACTTAATTTATCTCATGCCTCAGAGTACTTTCTATTGTCCAAAGTCGTATGATATATGATATATTCAATACAGTAAAACGAAAGTGTACTGATATTTCGTTTAACTGCACACTTTTCAAAATATGTGCCGTTATAACAGATATCATACATGGGGGCGTGGCTAGAGATAAAACAGTTATAGAATATCCAACTTGGTGTTACACGCATATATCATGAAAATAGATCGGCTTACGCCTCGATATAGTTCGTGATATATGCTCGTAACACCTCGTTGGATATTCCATAAATAATACCTAACATTTATGACTAAAATCTGTATAGCAGTATCAGAAAATAATAAAAATCCATTTGCCGTATTCAACACTTATTTCCGTCCATAACAAGCACATTTGTCCTGAAGTTCGTCCACCGTCTGATGGCTGGACAGGAAATAAACATTTGTATACTTGTAGTCTGGAATGGTGTGCCACACATTGTGTTGATGATACATACATACATAAGGTGTCATTTCATTATCCGAATTGGTTTAGAAGTTAAGGGTCCTGCAAGAAAATTGCACGACATTGACCCATATAATCTACCTTAAACGTGTGACCCAGAAATGTCTGTGAGACACCCTGTTTATTGAGAGTACATAGACACACACATCTTTATTCCATGTTTCTGTCTTCTCGATAATCAAGGGGAATAACCCTGTAACCCAGCACATCAAGTTAGCTCACCGGAATCGTCAATCTCTACACAGAGTAAACTCGTTCCTCATTTGACTCGGTCAACGTCAAAGGAAGTAGGGCGAACGGTTAGGTCACGTGATTATTCAAAAAAGTTATGACGATGTTTATAATAAATCCTTTTGCGTGGTCTGCGAAGATAAACTATAGACCTATATTAAATAATTTCAAATTTTATTTCTATGAGTTAATTTTTTTTAGTAATTTTCTGCTGTCGAGCTTCGGTTTGAAATGTTTACATATAATATGCGTTTCGATTGAGGAGACCTAAGTACGTATTATTTTTTTAGTAAAATAGTCCAGATTAAAACTAAATTGTTTTCATGCATTATTTCAAATCTTGCAACATCTAATTTGCAGATATTCTGAAAATCAAATAAATAAGTTTCAGGCAAACATATTCCAATTCAACAGGTTTTACCAAAATCTTGTAACTAAGTAGCTAGCAGAGATATATGTGAGTGGAAGGAACGATAACTCTGCGTAAAGATTGCGGAATCGTCTTCAAGTCAAATTTGATAAAAATCCGAAATTGTGTACTTATTTCATCGCATTCACAGGCTTATCATTCCTTATATTTCAATATGCAAGGGCTATAACACTGTAAAACATATGTCAATTTTGCTCATTTTCGAATCACCTCGAATGAAACATTGTTGCAACAAAACCTGCTAATCAAAATGTAGTGAATATTCGAGAAACCGTTTACTAATGTGTTATCGCATCAGCCCACCTGGTCCCAGTAATTTTGATGTTTAACTACAATAACCTTTGTTTCCACAAAATTATTTGATCATGAAGATGTGCATTCTTTGACCTTATACGGTGTGACCTGATACATTTTGCTTTATTCGCCTTACAAGGTGGTGCCTAATACATTTTTTCCTTATTTTACGTATCGGTATTGGACATCAGAAATCGATGTTATGCTTTTTTTTTGCCGAGTATTGGGTAATACTGAGTAGTGGCGTTACAGTAGAATAGCCTTTATGTCCGTCTATTTATTTAATTATATATTGTTAGAAACGGGTACCGTACTAATTCTGCAATTGTAAATATATCACCACAATGTCCGACGTTCCCACAACATTTACGGGGAGACAACTGAGCTGAATAATGAATATACACTAACATGTCCTGTGAATTCAAGGGAAGCAACTTTGTAATGGGAATGCCATATATAAATATGACATGATAGAAAAAATGTCATTCTTAACCTCGAATGAACATTTTTCAACCCGTTTTTTGTTTGAATGGTGTTTTATGTCATTTTACCACATTTCATTTAAGGCCATATATGACGGTCTCATTTTTTTTGTGGTAGAGGCCGACTACCTCCTTTTTCCTGGGTAGAACCAGTACTGTATACCTCCCGATATCCGTTAGAATCGAAATGTTCTCACTTACAAGTTGAGCTCCCAGTAAGATTCGAACCACAGCGGTGAGAGGCGAGAACGCAACGTCGTTAATCCCTAGTCCTGAATGTAATATTTGTTATACCAAAAGTCATAACTTAAAAGGACCTAAACACTCACATGTTATAATGCAACTCCGCCCTTTATATATAGCATATTTTGACTCCAGAAGATGCTGCGAATTGTCAGTCGACGAGATTCATCTCACTGAACACAAAATAAGCTCATTCTGTAGACACAGTCACAACATTAGTTCACTTAACCCTTAACTCGTTACATATATATAACGGACTGTTCTTTCTTTGAATTAAGACCATTCAATTTATATGACAAAGGGTTGTTTTGGAGAAAATGTCTAATCAGCTGCTGATCTGGGTTTACAATGGACGCAAAGGCTATTATAGTCGTGCTTAGCGGGTTAAGGGTTAAATACGCGTTAATACTGTGAGTCATACAGATTTGACTCTCATAATGTCCTACATATAGGAAAACAACACGCATTCAGTTTTTCATCAGTATTTTGAAATATACATGTGTCAACGCCACAGCTCTAGCCTCTATGCCCACATAGTCCTGACAAACACAGTAAAATACCTGCTTTTAATGATAAACGACACAACACTTTAATATCATGTTAAATTTACTGTGCAAATCAATTTTGATGAAATAACATGGAAATTGGAAAAATTGGAAAGTTTGTCCATGTAACAATTTTAGCAAATGACGACCCCGAAGTATTTTCTGACAAGGTCTGACAACGGACACAATCAGACGCTTTAAATGTCCCTATAATAAGCGTCTGCTCGGACAAGTGAACCGAACGCACATCATGTATGTCTTTTAATATCACATGTTTCCGGATGATCCACGTAGGAGGAGAAAATACTTATATAGGAAATTTGCATATAAAGGGTGCTGCTCTAAGTATAATAACGTTGATTATTGGAGCCTGTGTCTGATGTCCACACACTTATATCCGCTGTCCAGTTCCCATCCGTTACATGCTGACAATTATCGTGAACAAATGCATTTGCTTGTCCAATAGATGACACGCGGCCCTATAGACAAAATAATTATTATCGTATACATGTTTTTCAAATATGGGAAATGATATATACAGCTTTTGGTATTGACCACGGCTTGCTTTTGTAACGCTCGATGCAACGCTAAATGTAAAAACGTCGATAAATGTAAAATCGTCGCTAAATGTAAAAACTTTAGTCGCTAAACGTAAAAAGGGTGGCTAAATGTAAATGTAAACGTCTTTAAATGTAAAAACGTGAGTGTCGCTAAATGTAATAAAAAAGGAGCTAAATGTAAAAATGTTTTTTTGTTGCTAAGTGTAAAAGGAAAAAGCGACATTTGTAAACATGTGACATTTTGAACAAAAACTTAAGAAACCAAAACTTTACAACCATATTGTGATAGTATAGTATCACATGTCATTTTGTGTGTTTACAATATTGTACATTTTTCGAGATCTTATTTCACCCTTTTTACGTTTAACGACAAAGGCTTTTACATTTAGCAACGTTTTTACATTTAGCGTTGCTACATATGGCCAAAAGGCCATTTGAGCTGTGGTAACCACAGCTACTATTGCTACTGCTATTGCTAGTACTAGTATTTCTACTACTATTACTACCTACTACTACTACTGCCGTTGCTGTTACTACTACTATTTCTATTTCTATACTTGTTACACACTCTAACCAAGTCACATTGCTGTGTATCTGAAGTTAGTAATGTGACTAGTGAATGCCAATGGCTATCGAACTTATACCAGTCAACGAATGAATGAATGAATGAATGAATGAATGAATGAATGAATGAATGAATGAATGAATGAAAGAATGAATGAATGAATGAATGAATGAATGAATGAATGAATGAATGAATGAATGAATGAATGAATGAATGAATGAATGAATGAATGAATGAATGAATGAATGAATGAATGAATGAATGAATGAATGAATGAATGAATGAATGAATGAATGAATGAATGAATGAATGAATGAATGAATGAATGAATGAATGAATTGCGCCATATTCCAACACAATAATAACGTACCAATTGTTTGTAATTATATTTTGTAATTATATTCTCAATCTCATGCATTATATATTTATGGGGGAATAAAATATTATTATCACTGGGAAATATATAAAGTCTAGGGTCTCAATTATAACAGTATATAACACAAAACCCAATTAACTACACACTAATTGTCCTATTGAGACGCAACTACATCAGTAACGAAACCATGAATCTGTTTTAATCGAATAGTGTCTATCCTGTGTGAATCATCGTGTACATACAACATATTAGTTTCATCGTATACCGTGTTAAACATGTTAAGGTATCTACATATTTCCTTTTCCAATACATACATTACTGTTCTACACTAATTTTTACATATGTCGCATTTTCTTTTTACACTTAGCAACAAATCAATGTTTTTTAAATTTAGCTCTTTTTTTTATTACATTTAGCGAAGCTCAAGTTTTTACATTTAAAGACGTTTGCATTTACACTTAGCCACCCTCTTTGCGTTATAAACCAAATAATTAGTTAGAAAACAATATTAGAAATAATTCAAAAATAAGGTTCAAGCTAGCGTGAACCAG
>JAWPHD010011376.1:20000-84470 GCA_037043455.1 Cyrtodaria siliqua
CCCACTTTATTTACATTTTCGTTTGATCAAAATGACATCCATTAGCGTATTAGCTTTTATATATTGTATCTCTTGCACAATGCGTCTGCCCCGGTTAGCTCAGTCGGTAGCGATGCTCGACTATTATTACCTGCGAGTGTAATTTTAGTGTGGGTAACGAGTTCAATCCCACGAAACGGTTATTCTTTTTTTGTACCGCTATTGAATTCCGTAAAACCATCTTGGTTTTATTTAGTAAATATTAAATAATGGTTGATGTGTTATGTTTGTCAACGTAATTATTTTGTGTTTTATAGGCTATATTGTAATTTCTAATGCAACTATTATGTAACGCATTCCTCCATTGGCTGACGTCTCAAAGTTGCGACCGTAAAACCCACAATTTATAGTTTGAAAAATATGTGAAGTCACATAACGTTGATACAAACGACGTCATTGGATGACGTCATCAAAATGCCGGTGATGGTGGTGATGGCGGCGGCGGCGGCGGTGGTGGTGGTGATGGTGGTGATGGTGGTGACGGTGGTGGTGATGGTGGTGGTGGTGGTAATACAACAAGGTTATGTTTGAATTTATATATATCTATTGACTTGTGTACACTCTGACAACCATTCTGTCTTTTTCAGATTCCAATGACCGGAACCTCAAAGAAAAAATTGTGTACCTTATTAACGTTCTTCAAAAGGTCAAAGAACTTACAACGCCTGATTTTTCCTCGTCTGGGAAACGATTTGATGATTTTGATCTTCAAAATATAGGTTTGTTCTCATTTTATTTGTTATATTGTTATTGCCCGAATCATACATGATAGTTTGTTTATATACCCGTTGACGGGCATTTTTTGATTTACATATATAGTTTATATTACTACCATATCATCCCTTATTTATTAATAGTTTTATCTTTATATATTTACATTAATGTTAATTACTACTTGATTTCTTCAACTTCCATCAGTTTTTTGCGCACACTATGACCTATTTATATGTCGACGTAGCGTAAAACACCATTCATTCATTCATTCATTCATTCATTCATTCATTCATTCATTCATTCACTCATTCATTGCTTAAGTTTAATATAAATGTTTGCAGTATCTGAGTTAAAGTTTAAATGACTGTGTTATATATACTCAGTACTTTTGAAAACGTAACATTTGGTATTTTCTGAATTCCTAGAGATATTATAGATGTTTAAGTTAAAAGTGTTTTAACTGAAAAAAGTAGATCAAATATTATGCAACTGTTTATCGCCATATGTTAACCTTTGGGGCAATGGGACTTGAGTACTAACATAAAATACAATCTTGATTTGAACAAAGAAACAGCAGACTAAACATAATCGAAAATCAGGAATGTTGCTCTTTTAAAAATACTGAGTATATCATTGATAACACATACAGCAGCGTAGATTTTATTGATCGAAAGGAAGTCAAGAAAAAGTAACTAGTCAATGGAAAACAGTATCGAATAAAACTGTCAAGCATTTACCATGATTTTGAAATACTAAGCGAAAACACACGTGGTTGCTTTTTTTTGTATGTCGCTGACGTCGTTGTCTGGTCCACTGTCAAAAGGAATATTGGCATCATAAAACCACTATTGACCGCAAAACCTGAATGAACCGGAATGGAAACGTTCTAAAATGGATAGTTCATAATAACGACTTTCATGTGACAGCTATTCTGTCAATAACAACTACGTTTTTGAATGATATACAAAACTAATATTATAGATTTAACCATGCAAACGTCCTTACGACAATGACTTTGTTTATAAGATTGCATTTCGAGTGATACATGTTCTTTCATGATAAGGACGTGTGACAAAGCGATTATTTTAGACCAAAATGATTCCTTTCAGCATCACGTCAGACAATCCCTTACACATTTTGAAATCAGTTTTATGTTCTAAGAATTTATTGTATAATGTACATAGCCCAGTTTCTTTAAAGTAGGCAGAGCATAGCGTTCGCTCCTGGCCGCCCTTTCTACGGGTGTTTCCTTCAAAACCTTTTCCGATAAAAAGTCTACTTAACGACGACTTGTAGTTTGCACAAGACAACTTACGAAATGCACATAACAACCTACGAAATGCACATGCCAACTTGGAAAATGCACATGACAACTAAGAAAATGCACATAACAACTTAGAATATGCACAAGACAACTTAAAAAATGCACATAACAACTTACGAAATTCACATAACAACTTAGAAAATGCACGAGACCACTTAGAACATGCACATAACAACCTACGAAATGCACATAGCAACTTACGAAATGCACATAACATAACATAACAACGTACTAATGGATATAACAACTTAGAAAGCGTACTGCACAAAATGCAAAAGGTCAACAGAAGGCAGCCGAGGCTTTCCATATTTATGTACTAAAGTAATTCTGAATGACCGTTTGCTCATACGATATCAGGAAACTAAGTTTCGCGCTCCCCACCACCCCCAAATACCTTTATCATCTATTAAGGATAGTGCACACACAGCAAGGTGTCCATTTGCGATCAGTGGAGTGGACATTTATACTAAGGTGCCCATATATACAGAAGACAGAATTTGACCTAGTGTGGGGATAATTTGAACTATAGTGTCAAGATACACGGTATGGTGAATTTGAACTATAGTGTCCAGTTACACAGTAGGGAGATTTTGAACTATAGTGTCCAGATACAAAGTAGGGTGAATTTGAACTATGTTGTACATATACACAGTAGGGAGAATTTGAACTATAGTGTCCAGATGCACAGTAGGGAGAATTTCAACTAAAGTGTCCAGAAACACAATAGCGAGAATTTGAACTATAGTGTCCAAATACACGGTAAGGTGAATTTGAACTATAGTGTCCAGATACACGGTAGGGAGAATTTGAACTATAGCGTCCAGATACACAGTCAGGTGATTTTGAACTATAGTGTCCAGATAAACAGTTGGGTGAATTTGAACTATAGTGTCCAGATTCACAGTAGGGATAATTTGAACTATTGTGTCCAGATACACAGTAGGGTGATTTGAACTATAGTGTCCAGATACACAGTAGGGTGATTTTGAACTATAATGTCCAGATACACATTTGAGTGATTTTGAACTAAGGTGTCCAGATACGCAGTAGGGAGAATTTGAACTAAAGTGTCCAGATACACAGTAGAGAGAATTTGAACTATAGCGTCCAGATACACAGTAGGGGGAATTTGAACTATAGTGTCCAGAAACACAGTAGGGAGAATTTGAACTACAGTGTCCATATATACAGTAGGGAGATTTTGAACTATAGTGTCCAGATACACAGTAGAGAGAATGTGAACTATATCGTCCAGATACAATGTAGGGAGAATTTGAACTATAGTGTCCAGATTCACAGTAGGTATAATTTGAACTATAGTGTCAATATACACGGTATGGTGAATTTGACTATTGTGTCCAGATACATGGTAGGGAGAATTTGAACTATAGCGTCCAGATACACAGTAGGGAGAATTTGAACTATAGTGTCCAGATACACAGCAGGGTGAATTTGAACTATAATATCCAGATACACAGTAGGGAGAATTTGAACTATAATGTCCAGGTACTTGGTAGGGTGATTTTGAACTAAGGGGCAAAAAACACAGTATGGTGATTTTGAACTATAGTGTACAGATACTCAGTAGAGTAAATTTTGACTATAGAGTCCAAATACATAGTCAGGTAATTTTGAGCTGTAGTGTCCAGATATACTGTAGAGTGAATTGGAACTATAGTGTCCAGATACACATTAGGGAGAATTTGAACTATAGTGTCCAGATACACAGTAGGGAGAATTTGAACTATTGTGTCCAGATACACAGTAGGGAGAATTTGAACAATTGTGTTCAGATACACAGTAGGGTGAATTTGAACTATAGTGTCCAGATACACAGTAGTGTTAAGTTGAACTATAGTGTTCAGGTACACAGGAGAGTGAATTTGAACTATAGTGTCCAGATACACGGTAGAGTGAATTTGAACTATAGTGTCCAGATACACAGTAGGGAGAATTTGAACTATAGCTTCCAGATACACAGTAGAGATAATTTGAACAATAGTGTCCAGATACACAGTACGGAAAATTTGAACTACAGTGTCCAGATACACAGTACGGAAAATTTGAACTATAGCGTCCGGATACACAGGAGGGAGAATTTGAACTATAGTGTCCAGATGCACAGTAGGGAGAATTTGAACTATAGTGTCCAGATACACAATAGCGAGAATTTGAACTATAGTGTCCACATACACAGTAGAGAGAATTTGAACTATAGCATCCAGATACACTGTAGGGAGAACTGGAACTATAGTGACCAGATACACAGTAGGGATAATTTGAACTATAGTGTCCAGATACACAATAGGGTGAATTTGAACTATAGTGACCAGATACACAGTAGGGATAATTTGAACTATAGTGTCCAGATACACAGTAGAGAGAAATTGAACTATAGTGTCCTGATCCACAGTAGAGAGAATTTGAACTATAGTGTCCAGATACACAGTTGGGTGAATTTGAACTATAGTGTCCAGATACACATTAGGGAGAATTTGAACTATAGTGTCCAGATACACAGTATAGAGAATTTGAACTATAGTGTCCTGATCCAAAGTAGAGAGAATTTGAACTATAGTGTCCAGATACACAGTTGGGTGAATTTGAACTATAGTGTCCTGATCCACAGTAAGGTGAATTTGTACTATAGTGTCCAGATACACATTAGGGAGAATTTGAACTATAGTGTCCAGATACACAGTAGAGAGAATTTGAACTATAGTGTCCTGATCCACAGTAGAGAGAATTTGAACTATAGTGTCCAGATACACATTTGGGTGAATTTGAACTATAGTGTCCTGATCCACAGTAAGGTGAATTTGTACTATAGTTTCCAGATTCACATTAGTGAGAATTTGAACTATAGTGTCCAGATACACAGTTGGGTGAATTTGAACTATAGTGTCCTGATCCACAGTAAGGTGAATTTGTACTATAGTGTCCAGATACACAGTAGGGAGCATTTGAACTATAGTGTCCAGATATACGGTAGGGATAATTTGAACTATAGCATACAGATACACACAGGGAGAATTTGAACTTTAGCATACAGATTCAAAGTAGAAAGAATATGAACTGTAGTGTCCATATACGCAGTAGGGAGAATTTGAACTATAGTGTCCAGATATACAGTAGGAAGAATTTAAGCCTTATTGTGCAGATACACAGTAGGAACAATTTGAACTATAATGTCCAGATACACACCTGGATGAATTTGAAGTATAGTGTCCAGCTACACAGTTGTTAAAATTTGAACTGTAGTGTCCAGATACACACCAGGGTGAATTTGACCTATAGTGTCCAGAAACACAGTAGGGTGAATTTGAACTATAGTGTACAGATACACAGTAGGGAGAATTTGAACTAAGGTGTCCAGATACACAGTAGGAAAAATTTGAACTATAGTGTCCAGATCCACAGTTGGGTGAATTTGAACTAAGGTGTCCAGATAAAATGTAGGTAGAATTTGAACTATAGTGTCCACATCCACAGTAGGGTGCATTTGAACTAAGGTGTCCAGATACACAATAGGGAGAACTTGAACTATAGTGTCCAGATACACGGTATTGTGAATTTGAACTACAGTGTCCAGATACACAGTAGGGCGAATTTAAACTATAGTGTCCAGATACACAGTAGGGAGAATTTGAACTGTAGTGTCCAGATACATGGTAGTGTGAATTTGAACTATACTGTCCAGATACACAGTTGAGTGAATTTGAACTATACTGTCCAGATACACAGTTGAGTGAATTTGAACTATAGTGTCCAGATACACATTTGGGTAAATTTGAATTATAGTGTCCAGATACACAGTATGGTGAATTTGTACTATAGTGTCCAGATACACATTAGGGAGAATTTGAACTAAAGTGTCCAGAAACACGCTAGTGTGAATTTGAACTATAGTGTCCTGATCCACAGTAGGGTGAATTTGAACTAAGGTGTCCTGGTACACAGTAGGTAGAATTTGAACTATAGTGTCCAGATACACAGTAGGGAGAATTTGAACTATAGCTTCCAGATACACAGTAGAGATAATTTGAACTATAGTGTCCAGATACACAGTACGGAAAATTTGAACTACAGTGTCCAGATACACAGTACGGAAAATTTGAACTATAGCGTCCGGATACACAGAAGGGAGAATTTGAACTATAGTGTCCAGATGCACAGTAGGGAGAATTTGAACTATAGTGTCCAGAAACACAATAGCGAGAATTTGAACTATAGTGTCCACATACACAGTAGAGAGAATTTGAACTATAGCATCCAGATACACTGTAGGGAGAATTGGAACTATAGTGACCAGATACACAGTAGGGATAATTTGAACTATAGTGTCCAGATACACAATAGGGTGAATTTGAACTATAGTGACCAGATACACAGTAGGGATAATTTGAACTATAGTGTCCAGATACACAGTAGAGAGAAATTGAACTATAGTGTCCTGATCCACAGTAGAGAGAATTTGAACTATAGTGTCCAGATACACAGTTGGGTGAATTTGAACTATAGTGTCCAGATACACATTAGGGAGAATTTGAACTATAGTGTCCAGATACACAGTAGAGAGAATTTGAACTTTAGTGTCCTGATCCAAAGTAGAGAGAATTTGAACTATAGTGTCCAGATACACAGTTGGGTGAATTTGAACTATAGTGTCCTGATCCACAGTAAGGTGAATTTGTACTATAGTGTCCAGATACACATTAGGGAGAATTTGAACTATAGTGTCCAGATACACAGTAGAGATAATTTGAACTATAGTGTCCTGATCCACAGTAGAGAGAATTTGAACTATAGTGTCCAGATACACATTTGGGTGAATTTGAACTATAGTGTCCTGATCCACAGTAAGGTGAATTTGTACTATAGTTTCCAGATACACATTAGGGAGAATTTGAACTATAGTGTCCAGATACACAGTTGGGTGAATTTGAACTATAGTGTCCTGATCCACAGTAAGGTGAATTTGTACTATAGTGTCCAGATACACAGTAGGGAGCATTTGAACTATAGTGTCCAGATATACGGTAGGGATAATTTGAACTATAGCATACAGATACACACAGGGAGAATTTGAACTTTAGCATACAGATTCAAAGTAGAAAGAATATGAACTGTAGTGTCCATATACGCAGTAGGGAGAATTTGAACTATAGTGTCCAGATATACAGTAGGAAGAATTTAAGCCTTATTGTGCAGATACACAGTAGGAACAATTTGAACTATAATGTCCAGATACACACCTGGATGAATTTGAAGTATAGTGTCCAGCTACACAGTTGTTAAAATTTGAACTGTAGTGTCCAGATACACACCAGGGTGAATTTGACCTATAGTGTCCAGAAACACAGTAGGGTGAATTTGAACTATAGTGTACAGATACACAGTAGGGAGAATTTGAACTAAGGTGTCCAGATACACAGTAGGGAAAATTTGAACTATAGTGTCCAGATCCACAGTTGGGTGAATTTGAACTAAGGTGTCCATATACAATGTAGGTAGAATTTGAACTATAGTGTCCACATCCACAGTAGGGTGCATTTGAACTAAGGTGTCCAGATACACAATAGGGAGAACTTGAACTATAGTGTCCAGATACACGGTAGTGTGAATTTGAACTACAGTGTCCAGATACACAGTAGGGCGAATTTAAACTATAGTGTCCAGATACACAGTAGGGAGAATTTGAACTGTAGTGTCCAGATACATGGTAGTGTGAATTTGAACTATACTGTCCAGATACACAGTTGAGTGAATTTGAACTATACTGTCCAGATACACAGTTGAGTGAATTTGAACTATAGTGTCCAGATACACATTTGGGTAAATTTGAATTATAGTGTCCAGATACACAGTATGGTGAATTTGTACTATAGTGTCCAGATACACATTAGGGAGAATTTGAACTAAAGTGTCCAGATACACGCTAGTGTGAATTTGAACTATAGTGTCCTGATCCACAGTAGGGTGAATTTGAACTAAGGTGTCCTGGTACACAGTAGGTAGAATTTGAACTATAGTGTCCAGATACACAGTAGGGAGAATTTGAACTGTAGTGTCCAGATACATGGTAGTGTGAATTTGAACTATACTGTCCAGATACACAGTTGAGTGAATTTGAACTATACTGTCCAGATACACAGTTGAGTGAATTTGAACTATAGTGTCCAGATACACATTTGGGTAAATTTGAATTATAGTGTCCAGATACACAGTATGGTGAATTTGTACTATAGTGTCCAGATACACATTAGGGAGAATTTGAACTAAAGTGTCCAGATACACGCTAGTGTGAATTTGAACTATAGTTTCCTGATCCACAGTAGGGTGAATTTGAACTAAGGTGTCCTGGTACACAGTAGGTAGAATTTGAACTATAGTGTCCAGATACACGGTACTGTGAATTTGAACTAAGATGTCCAGATCCACAGTAGGGAGAATTTGAACTAAGGTGTCCAGATACGGAGTAGGGTGAATTTGAACTGTAGTGTCCAGATCCACAGTAGGGTAAAATTTGAACTAAGGTGTCCAGATACAAAGTAGGGAGAATTTGAACTAAAGTGTCCTGATCCACAGTAGAGTGCATTTGAACTAAGGTGTCCCGATACACAACAGGGAGAATTTGAACTATAGTGTCCAGATACACGGTAGTGTGAATTTGAACTATAGTGTCCAGATACACAGTAAGGCGAATTTGAACTATATTGTCCAGATACACAGTAGGGAGAATTTGAACTATTGTGTCCAGGTACACAGTTGAGTGAATTTGAACTATAGTGTCCAGATACACAGTTGGGTGAATTTGAACTATAGTGTCGTGATCCACAGTATGGTGAATTTGTACTATAGTGTCCAGATACACATTAGGGAGAATTTGAACTATAGTGTCCAGATACACAGTAGAGAGAATTTGAACTATAGTGTCCTGATCCACAGTAGAGAGAATTTGAACTATAGTGTCCAGATACACAGTTGGGTGAATTTGAACTATAGTGTCCTGATCCACAGTAAGGTGAATTTGTACTATAGTGTCCAGATACACATTAGGGAGAATTTGAACTATAGTGTCCAGATACACAGTTGGGTGAATTTGAACTATAGTGTCCTGATCCACAGTAAGGTGAATTTGTACTATAGTGTCCAGATACACAGTAGGGAGCATTTGAACTATAGTGTCCAGATATACGGTAGGGATAATTTGAACTATAGCATACAGATACACACAGGGAGAATTTGAACTTTAGCATACAGATTCAAAGTAGAAAGAATATGAACTGTAGTGTCCATATACGCAGTAGGGAGAATTTGAACTATAGTGTCCAGATATACAGTAGGAAGAATTTAAGCCTTATTGTGCAGATACACAGTAGGAACAATTTGAACTATAATGTCCAGATACACACCTGGATGAATTTGAAGTATAGTGTCCAGCTACACAGTTGTTAAAATTTGAACTGTAGTGTCCAGATACACACCAGGGTGAATTTGACCTATAGTGTCCAGAAACACAGTAGGGAGAATTTGAACTAAGGTGTCCAGATACACAGTAGGGAAAATTTGAACTATAGTGTCCAGATCCACAGTTGGGTGAATTTGAACTAAGGTGTCCAGATACAATGTAGGTAGAATTTGAACTATAGTGTCCACATCCACAGTAGGGTGCATTTGAACTAAGGTGTCCAGATACACAATAGGGAGAACTTGAACTATAGTGTCCAGATACACGGTAGTGTGAATTTGAACTACAGTGTCCAGATACACAGTAGGGCGAATTTAAACTATAGTGTCCAGATACACAGTAGGGAGAATTTGAACTGTAGTGTCCAGATACATGGTAGTGTGAATTTGAACTATACTGTCCAGATACACAGTTGAGTGAATTTGAACTATACTGTCCAGATACACAGTTGAGTGAATTTGAACTATAGTGTCCAGATACACATTTGGGTAAATTTGAATTATAGTGTCCAGATACACAGTATGGTGAATTTGTACTATAGTGTCCAGATACACATTAGGGAGAATTTGAACTAAAGTGTCCAGATACACGCTAGTGTGAATTTGAACTATAGTGTCCTGATCCACAGTAGGGTGAATTTGAACTAAGGTGTCCTGGTACACAGTAGGTAGAATTTGAACTATAGTGTCCAGATACACGGTACTGTGAATTTGAACTAAGATGTCCAGATCCACAGTAGGGAGAATTTGAACTAAGGTGTCCAGATACGGAGTAGGGTGAATTTGAACTGTAATGTCCAGATCCACAGTAGGGTAAAATTTGAACTAAGGTGTCCAGATACAAAGTAGGGAGAATTTGAACTATAGTGTCCTGATCCACAGTAGAGTGCATTTGAACTAAGGTGTCCCGATACACAACAGGGAGAATTTGAACTATAGTGTCCAGATACACGGTAGTGTGAATTTGAACTATAGTGTCCAGATACACAGTAAGGCGAATTTGAACTATATTGTCCAGATACACAGTAGGGAGAATTTGAACTATTGTGTCCAGGTACACAGTTGAGTGAATTTGAACTATAGTGTCCAGATACACAGTTGGGTGAATTTGAACTATAGTGTCCTGATCCACAGTATGGTGAATTTGTACTATAGTGTCCAGATACACATTAGGGAGAATTTGAACTATAGTGTCCAGATACACAGTAGAGAGAATTTGAACTATAGTGTCCTGATCCACAGTAGAGAGAATTTGAACTATAGTGTCCAGATACACAGTTGGGTGAATTTGAACTATAGTGTCCTGATCCACAGTAAGGTGAATTTGTACTATAGTGTCCAGATACACGTTAGGGAGAATTTGAACTATAGTGTCCAGATACACAGTTGGGTGAATTTGAACTATAGTGTCCTGATCCACAGTAAGGTGAATTTGTACTTTAGTGTCCAGATACACATTAGGGAGCATTTGAACTATAGTGTCCAGGTACACGGTAGGGATAAATTGAACTATAGCATACAGATACACAAAGGGAGAATTTGAACTTTAGCATACAGATTCAAAGTAGAGAGAATATGAACTGTAGTGTCCATATACGCAGTAGGGAGAATTTGAACTATAGTGTCCAGATATACAGTAGGAAGAATTTAAGCCTTATTGTCCAGATACACAGTAGGAACAATTTGAACTATAGTGTCCAGATACACACCTGGATGAATTTGAAGTATAGTGTCCAGCTACACAGTTGTTAAAATTTGAACTGTAGTGTCCAGATACACACCAGGGTGAATTTGACCTATAGTGTCCAGAATCACAGTAGGGTGAATTTGAACTATAGTGTAGAGATACACAGTAGGGAGAATTTGAACTAAGGCGTCCAGATACACAGTAGGGAAAATTTGAACTATAGTGTCCAGATCCACAGTTGGGTGAATTTGAACTAAGGTGTCCAGATACAATGTAGGTAGAATTTGAACTATAGTGTCCACATCCACAGTAGGGTGCATTTGAACTAAGGTGTCCAGATACACAATAGGGAGAACTTGAAATATAGTGTCCAGATACACGGTAGTGTGAATTTGAACTACAGTGTCCAGATACACAGTAGGGCGAATTTAAACTATAGTGTCCAGATACACAGTAGGGAGAATTTGAACTGTAGTGTCCAGATACATGGTAGTGTGAATTTGAACTATACTGTCCAGATACACAGTTGAGTGAATTTGAACTATACTGTCCAGATACACAGTTGAGTGAATTTGAACTATAGTGTCCAGATACACATTTGGGTAAATTTGAATTATAGTGTCCAGATACACAGTATGGTGAATTTGTACTATAGTGTCCAGATACACATTAGGGAGAATTTGAACTAAAGTGTCCAGATACACGGTAGTGTGAATTTGAACTATAGTGTCCTGATCCACAGTAGGGTAAATTTGAACTAAGGTGTCCAGGTACACAGTAGGTAGAATTTGAACTATAGTGTCCAGATACACGGTACTGTGAATTTGAACTAAGATGTCCGATCTAGATCCACAGTAGGGAGAATTTGAACTAAGGTGTCCAGATACGGAGTAGGGTGAATTTGAACTGTAGTGTCCAGATCCACAGTAGGGTAAAATTTGAACTAAGGTGTCCAGATACAAAGTAGGTAGAATTTGAACTATAGTGTCCAGATACACGGTACTGTGAATTTGAACTAAGATGTCCAGATCCACAGTAGGGAGAATTTGAACTAAGGTGTCCAGATACGGAGTAGGGTGATTTTGAACTGTAGTGTCCAGATCCACAGTAGGGTAAAATTTGAACTAAGGTGTCCAGATACAAAGTAGGGAGAATTTGAACTATAGTTTCCTGATCCACAGTAGAGTGCATTTGAACTAAGGTGTCCCGATACACAACAGGGAGAATTTGAACTATAGTGTCCAGATACACGGTAGTGTGAATTTGAACTATAGTGTCCAGATACACAGTAAGGCGAATTTGAACTATATTGTCCAGATACACAGTAGGGAGAATTTGAACTATTGTGTCCAGGTACACAGTTGAGTGAATTTGAACTATAGTGTCCAGATACACAGTTGGGTGAATTTGAACTATAGTATCCTGATCCACAGTATGGTGAATTTGTACTGTAGTGTCCAGATACACATTAGGGAGAATTTGAACTATAGTGTCCAGATACACAGTAGAGAGAATTTGAACTATAGTGTCCTGATCCACAGTAGAGAGAATTTGAACTATAGTGTCCAGATACACAGTTGGGTGAATTTGAACTATAGTGTCCTGATCCACAGTAAGGTGAATTTGTACTATAGTGTCCAGATACACATTAGGGAGAATTTGAACTATAGTGTCCAGATACACAGTTGGATGAATTTGAACTATAGTGTCCTGATCCACAGTAAGGTGAATTTGTACTATAGTGTCCAGATACACATTAGGGAGAATTTGAACTATAGTGTCCAGGTACACGGTAGGGATCAATTGAACTAAAGCATACAGATACACAAAGGGAGAATTTGAACTTTAGCATACAGATTCAAAGTAGAGAGAATATGAACTGTAGTGTCCATATACGCAGTAGGGAGAATTTGAACTATAGTGTCCAGATATACAGTAGGAAGAATTTAAGCCTTATTGTCCAGATACACAGTAGGAACAATTTGAACTATAGTGTCCAGATACACACCTGGATGAATTTGAAGTATAGTGTCCAGCTACACAGTTTTTAAAATTTGAACTGTAGTGTCCAGATACACACCAGTGTGAATTTGACCTATAGTGTCCAGAAACACAGTAGGGTGAATTTGAACTATAGTGTACAGATACACAGTAGGGAGAATTTGAACTAAGGCGTCCAGATACACAGTAGGGAAAATTTGAACTATAGTGTCCAGATCCACAGTTGGGTGAATTTGAACTAAGGTGTCCAGATACAATGTGGGTAGAATTTGAACTATAGTGTCCACATCCACAGTAGGGTGCATTTGAACTAAGGTGTCCAGATACACAATAGGGAGAACTTGAAATATAGTGTCCAGATACACGGTAGTGTGAATTTGAACTACAGTGTCCAGATACACAGTAGGGCGAATTTAAACTATAGTGTCCAGATACACAGTAGGGAGAATTTGAACTGTAGTGTCCAGATACATGGTAGTGTGAATTTGAACTATACTGTACAGATACACAGTTGAGTGAATTTGAACTATACTGTCCAGATACACAGTTGAGTGAATTTGAACTATAGTGTCCAGATACACATTTGGGTAAATTTGAATTATAGTGTCCAGATACACAGTATGATGAATTTGTACTATAGTGTCCAGATACACATTAGGGAGAATTTGAACTAAAGTGTCCAGATACACGGTAGTGTGAATTTGAACTATAGTGTCCTGATCCACAGTAGGGTGAATTTGAACTAAGGTGTCCAGGTACACAGTAGGTAGAATTTGAACTATAGTGTCCAGATACACGGTACTGTGAATTTGAACTAAGATGTCCGATCTAGATCCACAATAGGGAGAATTTGAACTAAGGTGTCCAGATACGGAGTAGGGTGAATTTGAACTGTAGTGTCCAGATCCACAGTAGGGTAAAATTTGAACTAAGGTGTCCAGATACAAAGTAGGGAGAATTTGAACTATAGTGTCCAGATCCACAGTAGAGTGCATTTGAACTAAGGTGTCCCGATAAACAACAGGGAGAATTTGAACTAAGGTGTCCAGATACACGGTAGTGTGAATTTGAACTATAGTGTCCAGATACACAGTAAGGCGAATTTGAACTATATTGTCCAGATACACAGTAGGGAGAATTTGAACTATTGTGTCCAGGTACACAGTTGAGTGAATTTGAACTATAGTGTCAAGATACACATTTTGGTGAATTTGAACTATAGTGTCCTGATCCACAGTAAGGTGAATTTGTACTATAGTGTCCAGATACACATTAGGGAGAATTTGAACTATAGTGTCCAGATACACAGTAGAGAGAATTTGAACTATAGTGTCCTGATCCACAGTAGAGAGAATTTGAACTATAGTGTCCAGATACACAGTTGGGTGAATTTGAACTATGGTGTCCTGATCCACAGTAAGGTGAATTTGTACTATAGTGTTCAGATACACATTAGGGAGAATTTGAACTATAGTGTCCAGATACACGGTAGAGATAATTTGAACTATAGCATACAGATACACACAGGGAGAATTTGAACTTTAGCATAAAAATCCAAGTAGAGAGAATATGAACTGTAGTGTCCATATCATCAATAGGAAGAATTTGAACTATAGTGTCCAGATATACAGTAGGAAGAATTTAAGCCTTATTGTCCAGATACACAGTAGGAACAATTTGAACTATAGTGTCCAGATACACACCTGGATGAATTTGACCTATTGTGTCCAGAAACACAGTAGGGTGAATTTGAACTATAGTGTACAGATACACAGTAGGGAGAATTTGAACTAAGGTGTCCAGATACACAGTAGGGAAAATTTGAACTATAGTGTCCAGATCCACAGTTGGGTGAATTTGAACTAAGGTGTCCAGAAACAATGTAGGCAGAATTTGAACTATAGTGTCCACATCCACAGTAGGGTGCATTTGAACTAAGGTGTCCAGATACACAATAGGGAAAACTTGAACTATAGTGTCCAGATACACGGTATTGTGAATTTGAACTATACTGTCCAGATACACAGTTGAGTGAATTTGAACTATAGTGTCCAGATACACATTTGGGTAAATTTGAACTATAGTGTCCAGATACACATTAGGGAGAATTTGAACTATAGTGTCCAGATACACGCTAGTGTGAATTTGAACTATAGTGTCCTGATTCACAGTAGGGTGAATTTGAACTAAGGTGTCCAGGTACACAGTTGGGAGAATTTGAACTATAGTGTCCAATACACGGTAGTGTGAATTTGAACTAAGGTGTCCAGATCCACAGTAGGGAGAATTTGAACTAAGGTGTCCAGATACGGAGTAGGGTGAATTTGAACTGTAGTGTCCAGTTCCACAGTAGGGTAAAATTTGAACTAAGGTGTCCAGATACAAAGTAGGGAGAATTTGAACTATAGTGTCCAGATCCACAGTAGAGTGCATTTGAACTAAGGTGTCCAGATACACAACAGGGAGAATTTGAACTATAGTGTCCAGATACACGGTAATGTGAATTTGAACTATAGTGTCCAGATACACAGTAAGGCGAATTTGAACTATATTGTCCAGATACACAGTAGGGAGAATTTGAACTATTGTGTCCAGGTACACAGTTGAGTGAATTCGAACTATAGTGTCCAGATACACAGTTGGGTGAATTTGAACTATAGTGTCCTGATCCACAGTAAGGTGAATTTGTACTATAGTGTCCAGATACACATTAGGGAGAATTTGAACTATAGTGTCCAGATACACGGTAGTGTGAATTTGAACTATAGTGTCCAGGTACACAGTAGGGAGAATTTGAACTATAGTGTCCTGATACACGGTAGTGTGAATTTGAACTAAGGTGTCCAGATCCACAGTAGGGTGAATTTGAACTAATGTGTCCAGGTACACAGTAGGGAGAATTTGAACTATAGTGTCCTGATACACGGTAGTGTGAATTTGAACTAAGGTGTCCAGATCCACAGTAGGAAGAATTTGAACTAATGTGTCCAGATACGCAGTAGGGTGAATTTGAACTATTGTTTCCAGATACGCAGTAGGGTGAATTTGAACTAAGGTGTCGAACTAAGGTGTCCAGTTCCACAGTAGGGAGAATTTGAACTAGGGTGTCCAGATCTGCTTACTTGTTTCCATGTATGCCCTGTCTCCTCTCTTTTTACTTATTTATGTGTATGCTCTATCCAGTTTCATTACTTGGTTCTGTGTATGCTATTTGCATATGAAGGAAGCCTCACCGGGTTGTGCTACAACATGTTATAATTCACGCCCCTGACAACATGTTATAATACACGCCCATGACAACATGTTATAATTTACGCCCCTGACAACATGTTATAATTCACGCCCCTGACAACATGTTATAATTCACGCCCCTGACAAAATGTCATACATCCGGGCCAGGGTACTGTCCATGTACTACTTTTCATATACTATTAATTTTAAATTACTGAAAAAATACACAATTGGTATCTGATACTTATTCATATGGCAGTTTTCATTTGATGATGACAGCACACATCAGCAGACAAAGTAGATAATACGATAATAATTTAATATGATTATGGAGTTCACATAGAAATTAGACACTGATTAGACTTGAAATATTTACTAGAGATCAGACATGGTGACAAGTAGGTTTGTTCGTTTGTTTGTTTGTATGGTGTTTTACGTCATAATATAATCCTACAGGAAAATGAGCCATATTGTCAAAATGAATATTTACGATTTACAGACATATTAAGTTACTCCCACCACCCAAACACCACCCAACCCCTACCACCACCACCACCACCACCACCACTCCCCAACACACGGAAACGCATATGTCTTCTAAAGATGTAGTAACATACGATATTATTTGTACGAATGCTATATCATGTGACTGTGTTTCTTATATTTATTACAGATACAGATTCACAAGACCTTGAAGACTGGTTGAGTCCGCTAGATAAATCTTACGAACACGTGATTAACATTCAAAAAAAGGATTACGCTATACTTCCACCAGACAGCGAGTGGTGCCGACTAATGGGCTTCCGGCGGTGTCGTAGTAACAGCTAACCCCGTGATAAATGTGACAAAAGAAGAAATAGTAGCAAAAAATACTATATAGTTTAAGAACGAGGAGTACACAACAAAATCTCACGAGAAATAACCTCTACATTGCTAAAAAAATTTTTTTTGTTTCTACCAGCGATTAAAAACGGATTGAATGTTGTCTAGCAGTGTTAACGGAAAAAAACCACGTCCATGACGACGATTCTCGTCAAAAACTATATAACTTTGATGCATGAAGTCGTGACGAATACGATAATAACTTCGTTTTAATGAGATGCTTAGTAAAACTGTCGTTAAATATTGGCTGATAAATGAAGGTGACGTTAAATTCTACATAGAGAAATATCTAATATGTTTTACAAGACAATATTCTGGGAGTGTTTTCATGATTTATCTTCGGAAGGATTGCTGTATATGAACAAAAACTTAATTACTGCCAGTCTGCATCTATAAAATTGTTACAGGATCCAATAATTTACAGTTAATGCAATTGTATATTTACCCCCGCCTTAAAGTAACAGAGGGCAATCTCGAAGCATTAAAACAAGCAACCTGCTTTGATATAACTAAAATAAAAGGTAATCACATTTGAAATTCTCATTTTTCTTTACCATCCCACTATAGGTTTAATGGTTTTCACTGGACATTACATATTTGGTGCAACTATAAGAAAGCCAGTTTCATAACACTCAATGATCTTATTCAACATATAGACTGGTCTTTCTTACATAACGATTCGCTGAGTGTTGCATGTGGAAAGTTTACTATTTTTTTTTAAATTAATAAATGCGTGTATCCCACCGAAATATGTAACAATTCGTCCTTATGACACACCGTGGTATGATTCAAAAATAAGATGTGTTTCAAGACAACGTGATCGTCAAAACAAAAAGCAACGCGTACACAATCATTCTCTGGTTTAGCAGCATATAAGAGATTACGAAACAAAGTTAATAATCTCAGAAAAAACATGCGAAAGAACGTTTCTTTAATAATGTGGAAACTATAATTACTGAAACAACTATTACGGACAGACGTCAGTATTGGAAACTTTTAAAATATTTCATGAAGTCAAGCAAAAATTCGGAAACTATTCCACCTTTTAAAACAGTCTTACCTAATGGCGATACGTCATACTAAATAACTGACCAAGAAAAAGAGAAATCCTTAAATGAATATTTTGTTTCAATATCATCAGTTGATGACTCTAATGTTGAATTACCTATTTTTTATTCAAAATCCAATAATAAGTTAAAAACTATTTATATAGACGAATCCTAAAATGTTGATATTATCAAGATTTTGGACGTAAATATGGGTATCACTTTCCGATAGAAGGAAAATGCAAAAACTTATTTCAGTCTTTTATGTAGTTATTAGAAGATTTTGGACGTAAATATGGGTATCACTTTCCGATAGAAGGAAAATGCAAAAACTTATTTCAGTCTTTTATGTAGTTATTAGAAGATTTTGGACGTAAATATGGGTATCACTTTCCGATAGAAGGAAAATGCAAAAACTTATTTCAGTCTTTTATGTAGTTATTAGAAGATTTTGGACGTAAATATGGGTATCACTTTCCGATAGAAGGAAAATGCAAAAACTTATTTCAGTCTTTTATGTAGTTATTAGAAGATTTTGGACGTAAATATGGGTATCACTTTCCGGTAGAAGGAAAATGCAAAAACTTATTTCAGTCTATTATGTTAAAAATGGATCCGTTCCAAATTATATCTCAAACATCTTCCCGGACCTAGTAGGAGATGTCAGTGCATACCCTCTCAGATATAACGACAACTACTTCTAGGAGAACAAATATACAATTAATCGTTTGTTCCGTCTTCTCTTAACCTATGGAATGATCTGTCAGTAGAAATACGAAACTCGGAAACTATATCAATTTTCAAGAGAAGACTATTAACATCTGTATTTCCGAGTACAAAGGTACCAAAATACGACTTAAGTGGTCAACGATTATTTTCTGTTTTACATGTCAGAATTAGGATTTTGTGTAGTAATCTTAATAGCGATGTATACCTTAATCATTTATGCGATTCACCCGTTTGCGAGTGCGTTTTTCTTAAGTAAAGATGCTGAACATTGTTTTTTCCAATGTAACTCTTTTTTCACATACCGGCTCCAACTGTTTCAATCATTCGCCATTTACACCCGTTAAATATAAGAACAATCTTTTATGGTCGCGAACAGTTAACTGACAGAGAAAATGAATATCTCTTCGAAGTAGTTCAAACATATATACGAGAAACATAGGTTTACATAGGTGTCTGTTTCTTGATGTTTTTCAACACTCGCTAAACACGTAATATGCGCGTAAAATATATTTTGAACTTGTTTTCTAGATAGCGTTCACGCGTTCTGAAACTGACTGGAATTTAAACTGGGGTTAACTAGTCTTTCTCACTATTCTCACTAGTATATCTCTCTTTCTTTCTCTACCATGTTGTCTCTTTATATTTTATTTATCAGCTTTTGTTCTATCTCGATGTATTTATTACATTCATCCGTTTACGTTCGCAGTTTTAAAATGTTAACAGGGGAGGGTTTAATCTTGGTAAAACTTGTTACCCAACTCATTTGTCATTATAATATTTCTATCGTATACATGTTTATATTTGCTCTGTATGTAAAATATTGGCAATAAAATATGTTTAAATCAATTATTACCGTAGTTTTCATCATGTCTACAAGGGGCATCCGTGGCCTAGTGGTTAGAGTCTCTGACTTGCAATCACTTGCCCCTCACCGCTGTAGGTTCGTACCCTCAGGAGCCTAGGAATCTTTATGTGAGGAAGCTATCCTGCTGGCTTGCGGAACGTCGGTGGTTCTACCCAGGTGCCCGCCCGTGCACGAAAATTACCCGGAGGGGCACCTGGGGTCTTCCTCCACCAGTGGAAACTGAGAAGTCGCCATATGACCTTAGCTGT
Source organism: Cyrtodaria siliqua (assembly GCA_037043455.1). Classification (NCBI taxonomy): domain Eukaryota; kingdom Metazoa; phylum Mollusca; class Bivalvia; order Adapedonta; family Hiatellidae; genus Cyrtodaria; species Cyrtodaria siliqua. Next base: position 40,237 of record JAWPHD010011376.1, read on the forward strand.
TGGTGCGACTATAAAATCCTATTCAATTCAATTCAATTCATGTCTACAAAACTTACAAAACCACCGGAAATCAGGGTAAAAACATCTGCTTTATTTAAGTCCAAAATCTTGATAATATCAACAATTTTGGATTCTTCTATAAATAGTTTCTAGTTTATTATTGGATTTGGAATGAAAAATAGGTAATTCAACATTAGTCATCAACTGATGATACTGAAACAATATATTCATTTCAGCATTTCACTTTTTCTTGGTCAGTTATCGAGTATGACGTATCGCCATTAGACTGTGGAACAGTTTCCGAATTTTTGTTTGACTTCATGAAATATTTTAAAAGTTTTCAATACTGCAATTAAACGTTTTTATACAAAAACATCTTATCGGCATGTGCTTAATTTTGCTTCTTTTTTATAAGAAAATGAAACAGGTCAAGTCTATTTTTCACTCGCTTCCATTTTAATAAAATATTACAGCCACATGACGGATCAGATTTACATATTTCCCACAGGGGACCTCATTCTGGATAAGCCAATCAGAAAGCACGAATTCAATAGAAAGCTTCTGGACGATTTAGGTCAGTTGACAATGGACTATTTCGATGCAGGTTTTATACTTTCTCTTTGGCAATTGAAGGTTATTTGATGATAGTTGATATTGAAATGTTTATTTAATTATATATTCAAGTCACTGTTTCATGCTTTCAACCTCTAATGCGCATGCATAATTTACAGGAGAAGGGCATACTCATTATTTACAAGGATTTTTTTTTTGCGCGGTAATATGTGCTACCCTAATTACCATATTACGGTCCATTCAAAATACATGTAAAATTTTATATTTTAGACCGTTTGTTTGTTTGTATGGTGTTTGACGTCATTTTCAACTCATGTAAGGTTATGTATGACGGTCGATTTTTTTTTTGGTGGAGGTAGACCACCCATTTTTCCTGGGTAGAACCAGTACTGTACACCCACTACCATCCGTAAGAATCGACACTTCCTCACTTACAAGCCGAGCTCCCAGTGGGATTCGAACCAGCAGCGGTGAGAGTCGAATGTTTACAACGCAACATCTTTAACCATTCGGTCACAGAGACGCTTTACGGGACAACACGTAACTTACAACATGCGGTTTAACTGATATGACATTTTATCATGATTTTGAACATTTATAAAATTGTACACTCTTCTGGAAAAAGCCTAACCTACCCCCTTTAATCAGTTTGCTAGTATTGATATTCCACATACATGATGATTTGCGTGTCATTTATCGAGTAAGAATTCAAGAAATGTATATTTAATTCCTTTTTGTTTCTTCATTGTATTAATATCGGCGAGTTGTTCGAGTATTCAAATTGTCTTAAAAATGGATTTTCTTTTTTTTTTGTTTTTTTTTTTCAGAAATCGTGTAACTTATATATAATATCATGTTTAAATGGACACTCGGTAGTATTGTATTGAATCGAATTGAATTTGTTCTTTATTACATTGTAATGAATTAAAGATTTTGCTTTCAAGGCTATTCCATTCAGTATGTGCCGTCTTAACAAGGCAACATTTTAAACAAAATATATATACACGTGTATATACCACACAACGAGAATAACAGTACAGTAGGAATAACATTTTACTGTGTTCAACAACACATAAATATTTTACAAAAAATACTTGCTGTTAGTAGAAATGTGTAAAAAAAAACACGATAAAAAACGTGTTTCAGCGTCTTACTAATCCCAAATATACATTTTTAGGAGTGAAATAAAAGTGATATTTCATACGTGTGAAGATGTTTTCATACTTTTTTTTCACAGACATATTAATGTTGTTATTGATATTAGGTCTGCTTTTTTTCTTTATTTTTTTCACTTTACTTTTTTCGAAAAGTAAATGTTTAATTATAGTCCTTGCTTGAAAATGGTCTTACAAAGAAAATGAGATGAAGTTTTTGCAAATTGGTCGTGTATTTCAAAAAATGTTGTCGGTTATTAAAGTCAATAATACACAGTCACGAATGTAAGATTCTGTTTATCACGTAACACACCCACGACGTATCAACCGGTATCCTTCCACACCAAGATCGGCTAACGCTGTCATCCGCACCAAATACTGTGATTACTTTAAACCGTATTGCTTGTCTCGTAATCGACGTTCAATATTAACTAACATTGTCTGGCATTGCTAAACATTGCATTTGCACTGCGCATGCGTGTTGATTATTTCGCTCGCAGCTACGGCGAACGTGAGTATCCATGTGAGCTGGGATATAAAGCCCTGATGTGAGATACTCCATTTGAAGAGTTTTATTTACACTCGCTGTATTGCGCTAGGCATTTTTGCAAACATTTCAGTTTAGAGTAAATATGAATATAAAAAATAAGTGTTCGGCGCCATCCCGAATAAAGCAAAGCAAACGATTATAAGTTTAAAATTTAGAGAGTTCTCCTCTGATTTTGTGTGAGGCAAAGATTTTAGGCTATGTATATATTAGGAACAAAAACAAGTTTGGATATCCATTATTACAACACATGTTAAACAACAAGTACCCCCGGTTGTTTTGTTTATTGTTGCGCCATAAACAAAACCGGAAGTTCAGTACGTCATTTAATGTAAATACGGCGCCATAAACAAAACCGGAAGTTCAGTACGTCATTTAATGTAAATACGGCGCCATAAACAAAACCGGAAGTTCAGTACGTCATTTATTGTAAATACGTTATATATCCTGTTCAATATGTTGACGCAGTATAAATAATTCAATTAAAGGGACACACGGCCATCTTGAATTTCCATAACCTCGTGGCGTCCCGTTAGTTTTTCTACATACCTTCAATTTGTTCAATCATATATATCTTTCATTAAAAAAAACACAATAGGGCTTCAGGCCTGTGAGGATACAAACAGTTAACACGGAATATTTATAGTATATGCGATCTATATTGCTTCTCGAGGGCCACAGGCCCGAGAGTGCAGTATATATGGCATACGAGAAAAAATATGCTGTAAATGTTGTGTACCATAGCCATTTAATGCCGGTATTTACAGGTTGTGTGTAAACATTACAACTACGCGCGTGAAAAATTGGGTATACCGAAAACTTTGATTTTGAATGCAAATTGGTTTTGGCTGGAATCTAAGCGCGATGACGTACCCAATATGGAAACCTGCGTATTACATTCGAGTAATGCTGCGAAGCAGCGTACGAGATGTTGCGAATATAGGAAAACATTGATTACGAGAAGATGCGATTGGATGGGTAACTTAAAAAAAAATGCTGCCCTCAAGTGACGTCACTCCAGGATGTGACATTAAAACAGTGTACGAAACGCGAAATATTCAATAGCAGTCTATGGGTTTTTAACATGGGTGATTGACATGAGGTATAATAAAATAAAATGACAGGTAATACGAAATGAAACAAATATATTTACATTTGTAATACGAAATGAAACAATTATATTTACATATATATGTGTATGGAGCAGGCCAAATTTACGGATTTTTCAGTCGCTCTCCGGATCTCCGGATTTAAGTGTAAAATCTCCGGATTTTTCATCAAAACAAAATGTTCATGATATAACAGCTATATTTTCGCAGTTTATCAGCTATTTCCCGAATTGTCCTGTTACACTACCTAGTCAGAGGAGTATTTACAAGTGCCAAATCAACGGAGGTCATCTGTGTAATGCACTGACTGAATATGCAATTAACACCTAAGGGCATAATTAGTTCCTTCAGTGACACTTTGGTCTTCAAAACAAGTAGTACGAAAATTAAGTCGCGCTCTCCAAATGTTCGTTCTTCGCGCGCTTTAAATCTTAAATTTAAAAATCTCAGGATTTTGTGTTAACAAGTTTTGGCAGGCCTGATGGAGAAGATGATATAGATTGTTCATATCATTAAATGATCCCTTTTGATACACACAGTCATGCACTATCTAGTACACAATATGAATAACCCTATGCGAGAGTAAATTTCGCATTCCATGGACACTGCATCCATAAAATTCAAAATAATTCTGGATTTATAAATCGGGACGCTAAGTTTACTGCTTGATACAAACTTTAAGATTAATCGAAGTCAGTTAAAGTCGACGTCAATTGCTAAGACAATTAAAACAGTGCGGAAGATTGATTCAATTTTTTTTTAAATATAGTAAATATATACCTAATACCATCGTTGTTTCAGCTCATTCTTCAAAACAGCAACAGGTATACTCGCCGCATTTGTCATTAATAAATGAAATCACAGGCTGAATTATTAATTTATGTGTCAGAATTCTTAGCAAGATAATCAGCTGTTATTATACACAGGACAAATAGCAACATATGGTTTTGCATATTTATCTTATATTGTACATTCGTAACAAAAAACGGCTGTTATATACACCGTAACAATAGTAAGATGTGGTTTTGCATATTCACCGTATATTGTACCTCCGAATATGTATTTCATAGGACTATAACATCGGTTTGTCGTTAAACATGACTAGAGTTTATCCTCCTTAGAACTCAAAAAGAGAGTCCAGCCTGGAATTCACCAACCATTCTTCAGACTATTCTTAGACTTGGCCGTGGCTTGCGATCACTTGCCCCTCACCGCTGTAGGTTCGATCCCTCAGGGGCCTAGGAATCTTTATGTGAGGAAGCTATCCAGCTGGCTTGCGGAACGTCGGTGGTTCTCCCTAGGTGCCCGCCCGTACACGAAAATTGCCCGGAGGGGCACCTGGGGTCTTACTTCACCAGTGGAAGCTGGAAAGTCGCCATATGACCTTAGCTGTTGGTGCGACTATAAAATCCAATTCAATCAATCTTAGACTTGAGCCCAAGTACTGAAATTTCGTTCAAATATATTTCCATGACCTTCAAAGATAAACAATCGTAAGACGTTGCTATTTATGTATACATAGCAGCTTGTTATGAACGTTTATTCTGTAAACTTATAGAAATATTAATGTTTGAAATGTGCATACTTGGGCTTAAGTCTAAGAATATTCTCAAGAATGATTGGTAAATTCAAGGCCAGGATTTACATTTTTCTCGGAGCCATTGAGACTTTTTTTTGGGAGCGGCTCAATACAGCGTTGTTATTGTATTAAAGAGAAGTAAATAATTATTCAATATTATGTATGATTTCACATCAACACGAACATTCACGCACGACTTCCGTAAACGTTACTCTACAGGGACTGTGTTCATTTAATATTAGAGTAGTAAATTACCAGAGACACATATTTATTATTGAAACAAATGTTTTTTATTGTCGGAATTGCATATGTCGTTTGTCTGCATGGGTGGTCATTTTATGGTAAAAGGCACTTAAGTTAATGTTTAAGAGGGATTACATCTGTATTTTATAGAAATTCGATCATGTTTTCAGCTAAGTTTTTCAATTTATAGAGTTAATTTACGAACAATTACAGGTCAATCGATTAGTAAAGCAGAAATTAAAAGCAATGTCGTGTGGCTTTATAGGCACTGTCTCCCGGCAAATGTCGTCATACACATCTATAAACGTGCAACTATACACTTATTAACGAGCTGCACGCAACCTCATTGACACGTGCGGATTCAGGGGGAAGGGAAATGTTGGCGGTTCATATATTTTAAATATTTTTTTATTGATGTGTATAAAAAAGTCTTAAAGGGGTTGATGCACTATTTTCAAACACGATTTATTTAAAAGGGCTCTGAAAGACTTGAAAAAAGCTGAAAGAATTATCAAAATGGCATGGCAAATCAAGGAGATATGACCTATTAAAAATTTGCAATGAAACATAAATGGAGGAGGCCATCTTTGAACGATGACGTCATCGCGCCTTTTTACCATATGAGAATATTGACAAAATGTTTTTTAAAGCAAAGAAAATCAGTGCATATGAAAAATAAGCATACAATTTATACATTTTACATCTGTATATCTATTTTTAATCAATTTGCATTGATTTTCGTTGCTTTAAAGGACATTTTGTCAATATGCCATATATGATAATAAGGCGCGATGACGTCATCGTTCAAAGATGGCCGCCTCCATTGATGTTCATTGCAAATTTTCAATAGGTCACATCTCCTTTATTTTTTATGATATTTCGATAATTCTTTCAGCGTTTTTCAAGTTTTTAAGAGCCCTTTTAAATCAATCGTGTTTGAAAATAGTGCATCAACCCCTTTAAAGATAAATAGCCACCCTTTTTGTAGTATTATCAATTAACACATTTAACTCTTAAACATCATATGAACATGTGTTTATAGTCTCGGAGAGAAACATAAATGAAAACCGCTACTAAGTTGTATGTAAAAACACGTATTATGTGCATGACGTAGATACTACTTTTACCACTGCGTGACTGCACGTGGAAATGAGGAAAATCTGAATTGTATAGCTGCACAACTATTGCCAGATAATTGATAAATACATTTACCTGTGGATTGATTTACCTGATCAAAGTTTTCTATGTCATCAAATAAAATCTTATTCTCGTTTTTCACAGATATTGCAATGTGTGAATTGTAAATATCTATTGTTGCGTATTGATTTCGATTTAAATAAACATAAACATGTTCATAAAACAAAACATGGCCGGAGAACTTTAAAATCTAAAAACAGTAATCAGGATGTCTTTTTCGTTTAAATACCTTGTTTTATAAATCACACTAGTTTCAGTTATGTGGCATAACGCTAAATCCTGAGTTTGGGAACATATTGTATGCCAATTGTTTATGACATGATCCGTAGATGATTGGTTAATTCTGCTTAATTAAGAATATTTAGCAATATCCACATTCCGCCCAGCTAATCGATACATAACGAACACGTGCTAGTAGTTTTGGGATCTGGTAGCTCTTGTCTCATTTATTTTACTTGCTCGTAGATTTAGTATCTGTTGGCTCATTTCCTTAATTTGCATTTGTATGCTATAGCGACGCAAATGAGTATCCATGCCCTTTCCATAGTAAAGTGAGAATGTTGACAAACTGTTAAAATTTCAAACCCGGTTAGAAGTCCGAGAAACTGAATTTATCATGAAATAAATTTGTCTTCTATTTAACATCAACAAGGGAATGTGGTGTTGAATATTTTGTCATCTGTACACTAAGACCGAGTCAAAGGCCAATATTAGTTTAACCCCTTGTAATTTCATATTTTTTCTACTTTCACATTTGATATCTCTAAAACTGTTAAAAGCATGATGCGCTGCATTTTCCAAATAGCAATAACATGTCCAATATACAGAATAGCCGATGACGCATTTCTTGTTTTACCTGCTGATAGGTTTGGTATCCGGTGACGCATTTCTTGTTTTACTTGCTGATAGGTTTGGTATCCGGTGACGCATTTCTTTTACTGGCTAGTAGGTTTGGTATCTCTTTTACTGGCTAGTAGGTTTGGTATCCGGTGACGCATTTCTTGTTTTACTTGCTGATAGGTTTGGTATCCGGTGACGCATTTCTTGTTTTACTTGATGATAGTTTTGGTATCCGGTGACGCATTTCTTGTTTTACTTGCTGATAGGTTTGGTATCCGATGACGCATTTCTTTTACTGGCTAGTAGGTTTGGTATCCGGTGACGCATTTCTTTTACTGGCTAGTAGGTTTGGTATCTCTTTTACTGGCTAGTAGGTTTGGTATCCGGTGACGCATTTCTTTTATTGGCTAGTAGGTTTGGTATCTCTTTTACTGGCTAGTAGGTTTGGTATCTCTTTTACTGGCTAGTAGGTTTGGTATCCGGTGACGCATTTCTTTTACTGGCTAGTAGGTTTGGTATCTCTTTTACTGGCTAGTAGATTTGGTATCCGGTGACGCATTTCTTTTACTGGCTAGTAGGTTTGGTATCTCTTTTACTGGCTAGTAGGTTTGGTATCTCTTTTACTGGCTAGTAGGTTTGGTATCCGGTGACGCATTTCTGGTTTTACTTGCTGATAGGTTTGGTATCCGATGACGCATTTCTTTTACTGGCTAGTAGGTTTGGTATCCGGTGACGCATTTCTTTTACTGGCTAGTAGGTTTGGTATCTCTTTTACTGGCTAGTAGGTTTGGTATCCGGTGACGCATTTCTTTTACTGGCTAGTAGGTTTGATATCCGGTGAGGCATTTCTTGTTTTACCTGCTGATAGGTTTGGTATCCGGTGACGCATTTCTTGTTTTACTTGCTGATAGGTTTGGTATCCGGTGACGCATTTCTTTTACTGGCTAGTAGGTTTAGTATCTCTTTTACTGGCTAGTAGGTTTGGTATCTCTTTTACTGGCTAGTAGGTTTGGAATCCGGTGACGCATTTCTTGTTTTACTTGCTGATAGGTTTGGTATCCTGTGACGCATTTCTTGTTTTACTTGCTGATAGTTTTGGTATCCGGTGACGCATTTCTTGTTTTACTTGCTGATAGGTTTGGTATCCGATGACGCATTTCTTTTACTGGCTAGTAGGTTTGGTATCCGGTGACGCATTTCTTTTACTGGCTAGTAGGTTTAGTATCTCTTTTACTGGCTAGTTGGTTTGGTATCCGGTGACGCATTTCTTTTACTGGCTAGTAGGTTTGGTATCTCTTTTACTGGCTAGTAGGTTTGGTATCTCTTTTACTGGCTAGTAGGTTTGGTATCCGGTGACGCATTTCTTTTACTGGCTAGTAGGTTTGGTATCTCTTTTACTGGCTAGTAGATTTGGTATCCGGTGACGCATTTCTTTTACTGGCTAGTAGGTTTGGTATCTCTTTTACTGGCTAGTAGGTTTGGTATCTCTTTTACTGGCTAGTAGGTTTGGTATCCGGTGACGCATTTCTTGTTTTACTTGCTGATAGGTTTGGTATCCGGTGACGCATTTCTTGTTTTACTTGCTGATAGGTTTGGTATCCGATGACGCATTTCTTTTACTGGCTAGTAGGTTTTGTATCCGGTGACGCATTTCTTTTACTGGCTAGTAGGTTTGGTATCTCTTTTACTGGCTAGTAGGTTTGGTATCCGGTGACGCATTTATTTTACTGGCTAGTAGGTTTGATATCCGGTGAGGCATCTTTTTACTTTTGGTAGCTTTGGTATCCAGTGACACATTTCATTCATTTGCTGGTATGTTCGATATCCGGTGACGCATTTATTTGTCTTACTTTTAGATTTGGTATCCGTTGACGCATTTAATTTGCTTTCTGATAGGTTTGGTGTCCGATGAAGCTTTTCTTTTGCATGCTGGTAGTTTTGTGTCATGTGACACATTTCAACTTTGGTATCCAATGACTCATTTCATTTACTTGCCCCTAGATTTGATATCCGGTACGCATTCATTCATTCTCAATGAACCGGCCATTTTTGGCGGTGAAAAAAGTGAAAAATGAGAACTTTCTTTAATTAGCTTTTTTAACTAACTATATTAAAATTACAGTCTTATGAAGGTTATGTTATAAATGGTCATTTTAAATACTCATATTTGTCTATTTATACTATTTTGAAGAAAACCTGTCGTTATTACAGTTGTATGTTACGTTACAGTGTCACTTTATTTGTTTTATTGATAAATCATATCAATAAAGCATAATTCAAATAATATCTCTCATTGAATATACATAAATGTCCGTCCAGATCTCTTTCAAAACTTAACTCTTATATGGAAGCAATATGAGCAAATCCGTCTAATGTGCTCCACATATTACAAACAATGGGAACTGGCATTTTAAGAAGAAATCTGATCGTCACGTAAACTACACAAACTAGATAATATTTGCCTGAAAATTTAAATCCACAAACTAAACGAAATATACATACAGACTATAACTTTTGCCAAACATTTCTCTCACTTGACTATGCTGATCAAAACACTCTGAGATAACAATGGACATACTTAAAATGTCACGTAACAGCTTGAATTTTACGTGACAATCATATTTTTCGTGACGATCAAAAGCAGCGAAACATTCTGAGATAACAAGCTTCGTGAAAAAAAACATATAACAATTTTTTGAAAAGGACGTAAAATACAAAAAAACACATTCAAAATAACTCATAAAACACAAAACTATCATCACTGTTTTTCTCTAGAACTTCACATATTGAAGAAATAAATCTTAAGAATCATAGGTAACAGCAAATGGACTTCTTTCAATTGAGTGTACATAGGTTCATATCACTTCATTTTCGTCACGTAAAACACATATTTCTAATTTCCCTAAAAATCACAGTTTCAGGATATCAAACTTAGTTAGTTTAAAGAAAATCTTCTGTCCAGTAGTGGATATACTTAACAGCAGGTCACACTCTTATAAAATTTCTACTCTCAACTTTTCTAATGCACTTTTCTTTCTCATTATTGACAGAAAAACACGCATGCGTACCCCTGTTAGGGCCATCTTACCATCGCATCTTACCATCGACCATCGCATCTTACCATCGCATCTTACCATCGACCATCGCATCTTACCATCGACAATCGCATCTTACCATCAATCATCGACCTAGGTCGGTGGTCGATGGTAAGATGCGATGGTAAGATGGCCCTAACAGGACACCGTACATGCGTTCGATTTTGCATCATTTCACTAATTACGATTTGATGATATTTTTTAAACACAACCCTTTCTTTTGAAAAACAAAGTTACATAACTATTCATCTTATTAATTAAACTGAACTTTTATAGTTAAGAGAGTATAACTACATAATTTATATAATAAACACTAAAACGTGTAAATTGTCAAATGGACATACTTAAAATGTCACGTAACAGCTTGAATTTTACGTGACAATCATATTTTTCGTGACGATCAGTCGCATTTATATTGGTGTGCAAGACACATGGTTTATTTGTATTTCAGTGGATGCTCTATTAACTTTTTGACTCAGGACAACAGAAATAAATAAAATATGCGTATTTGGCACAATAAATGACATGTTGCAGTCACACAGGGTATCTGGATGATATACATACCACTTTGTTAAGGGAAAATCGACCTTGTTTTACAATCATTTGAAATGCACATCACGCGCAAAACCTTTGCCCAGTGACGTGTAGACAAATATGAATAATAGTATCATCGTCGCCTCGCCAAAATAAAGCCAACCTGAGAATGCTGTCACTTAAAACAATATTTAACATTTAAAATAAAAAGAAATATGTTTCAGAAATTAGTATCTGGACACGACTGCATGAATGTATTGCAAACCATTCAGGACCTTGGTTAAGAGTGGCAATATCATAGTTTATCACATAACTCATGGTGTTAGAGTGAATAACACCATTCTATATATATAACTAGTTATATAAGTATGCGAATAAGAGCCTAGTATGCGCTGTCAAAACCAATCGAATGACTTTGATCCAATTACCACGGTTTATATCGATTTCGCGCGTTAAAGCGACAGGCAAAATGCAATAAAAGTCGATATGTGAGTTATGCGAAAAATAGAATCTAACAATCGTTCTCATTCATTATTCATTCATTCGTTAGCAAAAATGTTATAATGCTCGGCAACTCGTTTAATAAATTCAATAATGAATTGAATTGAATGTTGTTTAACGGCTCATCAACACAGTATAGGTTATTTAGAGCCGCCCCAGAGAGAGGGGAAGGATACAAAGGAATCCAGGAACCGTGCCCTACTCTTATCATCGAATAGATTCCTATTGTTCTTTAACGTGCTCGGAGGATAGACCGATACACGGGACCGCCCGGTTTACGTCCCCATCCGACGGACGAGGCTAAGGGAACGCGTCTTGCCCAAGAACACATCGACGAAACTCAGTGGCACCACGGAGGACTGAAACCGGGGCCTCCGGTTACAAATCCGCCGCGCTACCGTCTGCGCCACGCCAGCCGAATGAGTACTCATGTAAGATCCTCTATAAAATGTTTGCATGGCACAGGGTCACGTAACAATACAACGTACACATCCCCAGACGTGAGTTACTTATTTCAGACTGTTATTGTGGATCTATATACTATGTATGCTTATAACTGAGAATACCTTTATTAATATAATCTTAATATAATCCCCTAATGGTTTTAAACAGATATGTGTCAATATCCGTAGCATGGTTTTGTTTTCGTATTATGTTACACTTAAAACATGTCACGTAAAATACATTAACCTTGTGACACCTTTTTTTAATAAATGCAATGCAACAATTTCCAAATGACATTTTTTATCTCAAAGTGGACTTTCCACTGGTTTTCTACCACCAAGGTTCCTATATGAAATTGATTTTTATACAGAGTAAAAGCATCTAAATATTTAAAACATATTTGTACGAGAAAGAGTTGTTGTTTGTGACATCCATTTTTAAGGAGGGTGGTCTCATTTTAAAAAGCAACATTTTCATTTTGAAGTTTCTATTGTTATTTATTCTGTAAGTCCAGTACTTGGAAAGGCCCTATTTCTCGCTGGGCACATGCTTTTCACATCTGACATTCCAAAGTTTATGAAATTATAATACGAATGTCTGTGACATGCTTTTGGTAGTTTCATTGAGAATGAGTGATTACGTTTACGTTAAGGCAGTTTTTGTATCCGTCGATGCATTTTTTGTACTTGCTGATAGGCCTTACATCCGGTGGCGCATTTCTTTTATTACTGGCTGGTAGATTTGGTATCCGGTGAAGCACTTTTTTCACCTGCCCAAGGCAGCTGATCCTTATAAGTTGTTTTTGTGTTTGTCTATGCTTAACAGACTGTGAATCATATAGTTGACGATAAGCATGCATTACAACATCAATTCCTAGTGAACTCGTCTAAAAAACTTGAATGGTATAAACACATATTTTGCAATATTAAAATGTTACCGTTTTACTTGCTGAAATGACGTTTTTCGTAAAACAGTCTACTGAATGTAGCATGTAGAAAGTATTATGTGTATATTAGCGACACAACTTTCATTAGCCTGTGTAGCGCAGTTGATTGGGGCGTCATGTTAGTGCCGGGGAAGTTAGGGTTCAAGTCTGCTGATTTACTTATTTTTTAGTTTTCATTATTGCAAAAAAGGTAGCAACAGTTCCTTTACATTTTTCACTTTGATAACGCAATCTTATTAATTACACATGGTAGCAGTGAACAGTTTATACGTGTTGTAATGCACACGCTAACGCATCCCTTACATGTGAACAATGGATTTATATGCTGATGTGTACTTCTAGTACGTCGTGTTACAAGGATGAACTGTATCAATATGTAAGGCATGTCACGATATTTGAACAGAAAGAAGCTAGGTCACCCACATGGACGTGGCGTGTTTATGTCTGACTCTCCGTGACAACATGTTCTTTTTCAATATTGTTTTAACACCCGTGACTTGATATATTATTATGTTAACTTTTTGTCTATCGGCAGCTATTTTACGCTTGCGTAAAACCTTCTGGTTTCACTTGATATTAGGTATTGTATCCGGTGACGCATTTCCTTTTCATTTTGGTAAGGTTGGTAAGGTGACGCATTTCTTTTAATTTCAGGTAGATTGTGTTGGTAGGTTTGGTATCTGGAAAAGCCATTTATTTACTTGCTGGTAGGTTTGGTATCTGGTAGCGCTTTTATTTTACTTGTTGGTAGGTTTGATAACCGGTGATGCATTGCATTTATTTCCCGATAGGTTTGGAATCCGGTGACGTATTTATTTTACTTGTTGGTAGGTTTGGTATCCGCTAAGGCAATTCTTACACTGTTCGTGATCATTTTGTTTACTTGCTCGCAGATTTGACATCCTTTAACGAATTTCTTTTCCTTGCGTTTAGGTTTGTAATCGGTAATACACCTTCTTACTGATAGATATTGTAGTTTATGACGCATTTCATTTACGATGGTAATATTGGTATCCTGTGATGCATTTCTTTTACTGGCTTGTAGATTTTTTAACCGTCGACGCATTTCTTTTACTTGCTGGTAGATTTCTTTTTCTTGACGGTAGATTTTTTCATCCGTAGACACCAGATTAATTTTTCTTGACGGTAGATTTTTGCATCCGTAGACACATGTTATATACATGCTGAAAGGTCTATTATCCGGTGACGCATTTCATTTCTGCTGGAATATTTGATATCCGGTGACGCATCTTTTCTTACTTTAATATAGTTTTCGTATCCTGTGAGGCATTTCTTGAACTTGCTGATATATCTAGTATCCGATGGTAACATTAGTATTCGGTCACGCATTTGTTTTAATTTAAGGCAGTTTTTGTATTCGGTGGCTCATTTCTTGTACTTGCTGATATATGTAGTATCCGATGGTAAAATTAGTATTCGGCCACGCATTTGTTTTAATTTAAGGTAGTCTGTGTATTCGGTGGCGCTTTCATTTATATGGTGGTAGGATTGGAATCTGGTGACACAATTATTTTTCTTGCTGGTAGATTTTATATCGGTAGACGCATTTTATATTCTTGGTGATAGGTCTGTCATCCGTCGACGCATTTCTTTTGGAATGTTTGATATCCGGTGACGCATTTCATTTACTTTTTTGGTAGATTTGGTATCCAATGGCACTTTTCATTTCCTTGTTGGTAGGTTTTGTATCATGTGATCCATGTCATATACATGATGGTAATGTTTAATTATGGAACGCCATGACTGTCTTATGATGTTGCCGATTAATATATGCAGTGCATTTCCCTTTATATGTGGTAGACCTTTCATGATACGCAGTGCATTTTTAATTATATGTGGTAAATAAATCTTTATATGTGGTAGAAAAGTATTTATATGCAGTAGATTAATCATTATATGCGGTCCAGTTATCGTTATATGTGGTGCATTTATTACTATATGCAGTAGTTTATCTAATATATGAGGTCCTTTGAACATTATATGAAGTACGTTTGTATTTATATGCAGTGATTCTGTTGACTTTATATGTGGTACATATTCTAATATACGTGGTGGATACGTCTTTATATTCGGTGGTTTCAATTGCATTATATTCGGTACAAACGGCTTTATACTTGGTGCATTTCTTATGATATGCAGTGCATTTTCTATTATATGCGGTGTTTTTTACATTATGATGATGAGATCAATCGGAACACTCGTTTTAAAGATATTACGATTTAGACTGCTACACAGCGTTTAAACTAATGTTGAAGTGACAATTGACGTTTTTTTAAAAAATTGTTGGGACCACCTAGAAAATGGATCACTATGATATCATTGGAAAGTATAAACCCTCTCCAACAAGGATCAGTTGAAATTACTTGCGCAAAGTGGTACGATTTTTGGCAGTCAACGGTTAAAATACATGACCCTCATAAAACAAAAGAAAATATTGTTTTAAACATAAATCACCAAAGAGATGAATGACAAACTCTAAAGCAATATTTTGCAAAAACATGTGTTAGGTATTTTGTGTTCAACTTTCAATAGAAAAAAATATTCCATATATGTCACTTATTTTTGGAAAGAGACGCGATAAATGGATGCATAAAGGGAGATAATAAAATTAAAAAATGATCAAACATATGCAGCTTCGCCTTTATCGTAAACCACTGGTGGATTGATATCAAATGAAGTATTAAGCCTTACTGATTACAACCTGCATCTAACATGTGCTTTAAAATACATTAATTTAAAGAAAACATTTCTAAAACGAGTTATGGTGAAACCAAAATACACCTGGAAATCAGTTTTATGAAGATTTATTATGTTTCTAAATTTAATATTTGTTGTTTGCGTTTAATAAGTTTATATTTAACTATGTTTTATTATATGCGTTATGCATTGCCTACATTAAACTTTAAGATGGATATCAGTGTTCTGAACTCTCACACAAATATGTGTATGATTTTGAATACGTATTGTAAGAAAACTCAAACACTTTAAAAAAAACGTATACATAATGAGATACATAAAGTATAGTATTAGTCACAATTCGATTGTATTAGCATGTTTAAGGCTTCACTTAAACATACACATAGTATAATCCATATTTGATACACTCTGTATTAATTTCTTTTTTATGCATATACCGTTTATATACCAACACGTGTGACATTTGTTGATGTGTTTTAATTTGCCTTATACTCACTTATCTTCTATTAATTCCAAATAAAAAGCACTTTTAATTATTATCTCATCTGTAATCTATATCTTCATTATATCCAACATGGTTGTCAAGAAAACAACCATTGCTATTTGTCTTTTTGTTAAATGAAGTTCCACGTATATCCATGCCTTATGCATATATTATCCATTCCTTTCGTTAACATCTACTTAACACTGTATTGTCGAATGTGGTGACCAAGTGGATAAACACGTTCAACTCTGAATCCGGATATCACTGGTCTGAGACTCACTGGTTCCACGCGATACTTCGGTGTCCTTAGGCAAGACTCTAGCCTCGTCCGTCGGACGGGAGTGTTAACCGGGCTGTCCTTATATTGGAGTCTATCCTTCGAGCACTTTAAAGAGCCATAGGAATATATTCGATAGTAAGCGTAATACACATTTCCTAAACTATTCCAATGCGATACCAAGGTGTCAACCGTTCTATACGTACAGTGTCACATACTTTTCTTCTATATATCCTTGTAATTGTTGTTTGTTTCAAATTTGTGATTTTCCTGTTCGGCTTCACTTTTTATACTTATGATGTGTGAACTATATCTTTGTCCATATGTTTCCACCAATGGCAACTTTTTACATTTACAGGAATACATATTATATCTTCCATTGTGATTTTAATATTTTGCATTGCTAAAGTGTTATGTTTTGTTCTTAAGTTACATTTCCACTTCACTATGCATGACAATGTTAAGTTCTCCTTGATATTTTCCTACTACGATAGCATCATTGTACTGGGCTTGCGTTAGCTTTGTTACAAAGGTGTTCGTCTGATTTACACTTACAACGCCCAACTAGAGCCAGTCGAAGGAAGCCATCACAAAACATCCGTATTTTCGATATCTCAAAGATACCTCAAGTCCAGACCTTGAACTTGATGGTGAAGGTCAAATTTCAGAACTACATTGACATCCTCTCATCCTCAACACGCTTCATACTCAGTTTCAGCTTATTACCTTGAACGGTCTTGAAGGATTTCACAAGCCATTTTCAGGCCTTAAGTGACAACCTCATCTTCAACAAGCTTCCTTTAACGTTTCAGCTTCTTACCTCGAATGAGTTGTGAACTTAGACGGTCAAGGTCAATAACTACTGATGGAAGCAACAAACAAGAGATACAAGTAGCAGACTCGGTTTTATTGATTCTGTTCATGAGAGGTAATGTAAAATGTAACACCTTTCACGCCTCCTAACACTGCTTTAAACGATATTCTACTTTAAAGCCACACAGATTGGGCTTGATGATCCCAAAGGATCAGTAAGTAATAACACTTCTAATTTGTAGTCTTTTTACGGCCGCCACACAGTACTAAATAAATGCTAGTGTGAATGTCAATAAATACTGAACAGGGGATCTCTTGAAAGCAAGAATCATAAACAAGAGATAAAAGTAGCAGACTTATCTTAAATTAAAACCTTTTGACCTAATCAAAATTTCTGTAAAGACGGATTTTTAATATCTCAAACCGTTCAGGAGTAATTCCGTCCACAAGGTCGTGACGGACGGGCTGACAGAGTGACGGACGGACTGTTTCAAAAACAATATATGCGATTTCTTCCAAAAAATGCGGTTATCATGAATGACATGTTGTTTCTTATGCAAACATATGATGCTGTGGGACATGACCGTCTACAGCTGCAAATGCATAATGTGTTACGAGATGATCTGATGCCATTTCTCCCCAAAAATGCGTCTATTTCAATCCGTTATCACTCATTTCCCATCCATGTCTAACAAGGAACTCAGGCTCTTGTTTTGAATTATCGGCATTCATCCTTAGTATTGCTTGAGTCGATGCATGTCTTACAGGGAGCTAAATAAATACTGATAAAGGTGATCCTTTGAGAGCAACAAACACAATTCAGAAAATAAAGCAGCAGACTCGGTTTTATTGAGTCTGTTCATGAGAAGTAATGAAAGAAGCAACACTACTCACGCCCCCTAACACCGGCTTAAGCGGTATTCTACTTTAAAGCCACCTATATTGGTCTCGTTGGTCCCAAAGGACCAGTAAAAAATAACACTACTGATTCGTAGCACGGGGAGACTTTTTACAGCCGCCACACTGTACTAAACGAATGCTAGTGTGCATGTTAATAAATACTGATAAAGGTGATCCTTTGAGAGCAACAAACACAATTCAGAGAATAAAGCAGCAGACTCGGTTTTATTGAGTCTGTTCATGAGAAGTAATGAAAGAAGCAACACTTCTCACGCCCCCTAGCACCGGCTTAAGCGGTATTCTACTTTAAAGCCACCTATATTGGGCTCGTTGGTCCCAAAGGACCAGTAAAAAATAACACTACTGATTCGTAGCACGGGGAGACTTTCACATCATGGTGGAAGCTTTGCTAACCAGATAAATTTTAATCCGACAACTTCATTCATAGTTTATCTAAAATATGGTGAAACACTGCAAAATGTCCCTTTGGGTCTTACGAAAATGGCTGCTAAAGGCCTGTTTCAAAAGCCCTATCATAGCCTGCCTGAGTCATCTTTAATCGCTACTTTATTTTTGAAGCTAGAAGCACTATTTACCTTCATCACCTTGATAATTGTTTTATTTCCAATTACATAAAATGATCAAACAGAGTCGCAACCGGTCAGTCAAGAACTGCAGGAAGAAATGCACGTTTAGAGTCACAAATAGTGGTTTGTTGCTCCAGATACCGATAAATATTCCATTTTCGCAGTGTCGATAGGTAAACTGGCCTTGTAAAAAACAATGTTTTACATGTCTTCTAGTACATCTACGAGCATTTCCAAAAGGTATACAGGTAACTATCTTGCGTAGTTAGAATGTTTTATGCTGTCGAAATAAGGCAGCATACTTGCCTGCGTCGCGAGATGTAATATCCAATCACCCGATCTTTCCGCCCTATCAACAGTTTCC
Source organism: Cyrtodaria siliqua (assembly GCA_037043455.1). NCBI lineage: Eukaryota > Metazoa > Mollusca > Bivalvia > Adapedonta > Hiatellidae > Cyrtodaria > Cyrtodaria siliqua. The sequence continues at coordinate 59,142 of JAWPHD010011376.1, forward strand.
AGAAACATAAATCAGAACTTGAATTTTGCCGAATTTGAAAAACCGTAAGCACCAAGTTCTGAGATTTCCTGGGCGATATTACCTGATATGGCAATTTCAATTGCGTGGCGTCATCTGCTGAATCAATGAACCATTATTAAGTGTTTCTCTAATCTGTCAAAACGTATCAAAAAAAAAAAAAGGAAAAAAAAAGAACGACACAAGAAGCACCGTCATTAGCGCTTCATATGTTGGTGTTAGCCCAAGAACACTTCTGTGGTACTCTTTGCAGCCAACATACTCTCAACTGTAGAAGAAGCATATATATTAGAGTATGTAAGCAAATATATTAGCCTAGCGTCACCTTATACCCTTCCTATCTGCTATTCGAACACAATGTGAATGGAGTTCTGTGGACTTGCTGTGCAACTGCATCAATTGCTGGTCCATCGTCTGAATATGTTTGTCTTTGCCTGACAAAACTTGATAGACGTGTATATGGTGGACATATCGGTTGGACTTGCATAGATATATGATGGGAGCATACAATGCAATCGTATTAGGCTCATGAACTAGAAAAAGGCCAACAATATATATTTTGATCAGATGTCATATCAATAACTGCAGTGTTGGAAATGTTTCGGCAAGGCATAGATCTCAGGAAATCTCATGTGAAGTATTTGATGTTAATTCCAAAATTAATTACTAAAGCAAAAAATATCTTGGTGAGACTGGTCTTGTAGCAGACTTTTAAAAGGTAATTGTAGTTATTAATACATGTATAGCTTATTTTCATGCGAAATTTTACTTGACTGTTCCTTATTTCTTGGAATTAAAATAGATGTACTGTCGTCACCATCTTTCGTTTGAAAGCACACACTTGATAACGAGTGAAATGGATTATTGTCATCTACTGTTTGCCATAACAGGCACAGAAACGGAATTAATTCAGAAGATTGATTAGCTTCTTTGAGCCAAAGTCATATACCTAATTTTCGGTGGTAGACTGTATCCTGTCAAAGAAAAGCAACCTTCCAAAGACTATATCAAAGAAAAGCAACCTTCCAAAAACTATATTTGTCTTTACAAGTGAAATGGATTCTCACTAGTGAAGAAGATTCCACCATAAAGAATACACACGTTTTTTTAACTATTTTACACCGAGGTATAAGGCAAGAACAATACAAACTTTGAATTGCGGGAAAAAAAGTGCGCGTTGTGAACATCGCAAGTGATCGGCTGTGCATAGTACATTCTTAAACATATAATTATACAACCGTCTTGATCGCAGCAAAAAAGAGTAGTAAAGTATCTTTCCAACATTAAAATCAGAGTGGTTCATGTACGCGTATTTATTGCACAGAATAATGAGTAAAACTAATTAAAAAGTGAATAATTGATATATTCATTAAGAAACTAATAAGATTAGTACAACGCCATTGATTAATTATCTCCCTTTATATACAGTTTAAAATCATTTTGGATAACAAACATATTTTAAAATATGTGTGTGATATTTGAAATCATGTATAGTATCAATATATTGCATAATATAACAGTAACTTTAAAGCAACAACAACAACAACAAAAGACTTTCATATGATTAGTAGCATTTAAGCGGCATTAAAATATTAAAATCGGAGTAGCAAAAGTTTCATCATAATTTGAGAAAGTTTATGCGTTTTATATTATTTCATTTGTAGTAAATCTGTTCTTACATATTTTATTACATTTATTTTTTAAATAAAATGAATTGATTAATTAATTTCACGTGAACATGTATTAAACAAAATACAATTGTCCTATTTTTTTAAAAAAAAATCGCTATTTTTAAGTATAGTATTATTCCTTATATTTAAGAAATAATTTTTAGTTAAACATGAAATATAGCTTACACAGTTATTTTACATACGTAGGAAGATGTTTATATACATTTGTAAACGAAAAATGAGCTATCATTTCTCTGAAACTTATAATTTTAGTCGGTAGCTAATATTTTGCTGAAATTTGTTACTTATGGGTTGTGGTGTTCAGGCGCCATTTTAAAAAAAGTGTACCACTTTGTGCAAGTAATTTTGAATCGTTTAGTACACATAATTACCTTTCATTTGATATATAATAAGCCCATGTTCTAGCTGGTCCCAGCTAACTCCTTAACTAAGCGACTTTTTCGCATATTGTCACTACAACATAAACGACTGCACTGCACATAGAACGCTGTCATTATCGATTATTTAAACCCACAGCGATTGGCCAGTGTATACACACGCTTTATGTAATTAGATGATTTCCAGTTTTATAAATAGATCAAAAACTGTCTTACTTTTTTCAGTCCAAACCAAGACTGGATTCATTTTAATAATATAAAAAAACACACGAACTGTTGAATACAATTAGGTCAAACATAGACACGTTGACTAGATCGGCGTTAGAAAATGGCATATGTTTTGATAACACACCAGTCCCTTGGAAAATCTCGAAAAATACTCCAACCCACCCTGGAAAATAATCTCGAAAACACCCCATGAACCCCGCTTCCCCACCACCATCCCCTTCAACATATTTTCCTTCCACAAATATTGCGTGGAAATAATTGATAGGTGCATAATTGTTTTGCGTGTATTCCTTCATTAATTACTGATATCCTACTACTTTTTCCTTGAAAGGACATTTGTAAAAGTGCATTAAAATCGAAGGGGGCGAGGGAAGTGGGTGTAAGGGGGCTGATGGAAGGTTTTGTTGTAAAATATTCCGAAAATGGACTGTTTGTAATAATATTCAGAATAACGTTGGGAGGGTGCGGTGGGGCATAACCCGGGGATTAGACAGAAACGAATGTCTGTTAGGCGGGAATGGGCTATTCCAGATAATCTCCGTACTCACCATCCATGCCCCCGCTTTACGAAATGTATTTTTAAGCCCAGAAAGCACCCCTAGTTTAAAACAACAACAGCAAAATGATATATATATACACTAAAAAAGTAAAGCGTACCTTCAGACCCTGCCACGGAACCACCTGGAAATATGTCCAAAATACCACCCTAGATCCCCGGAAATCCATTTCCTACCTCCTCCCCATAAAGCAGTCTAAAAAGCGTTTACCTCAAGAAAATGTACAGACTACCCCCTAGATTTAAAAAAAAAATACATCACCTTAAAATACGTGGCTTAGCACCTCCTAATAAAACAATTTATGGGGGGACAATGAAAAAATCTCCAGCCACCATACCCCGTTCGTTTTTATTCGCTAACCCCTCATTCCCTCATGGAATGTGTGTAGCGCCCCCACCACCCGCACCCCCACACCCCAAACACACACCACCATCACATCCTCACCGCTGCCCTCGCAAAAAAAACAACACCCCCTTACCACATTCTCACAAAACCAGGAAAATACCATCCCTTTGTTGGGCGGGGTGTGTGGATGTATTTTGTTCACAACCCCATCCCTGGAAGCCACCACCCCATTCTTTCCTTATAAGGACACCGGGTACAGAACGTGGTATGGTACGTACCTACATGGGGGACTATCCTTGGGAATAAGAGTGATTGTGTATTTAGCGCGTACACTTCCTCAGTAATTGTAATGTATGCATTTGTTATATACCTTCCAGCGAAATAGTGGATTAAATCCATATTCACTCCAAAGAAACACATCTTCTCTATTTATTCACTCCAAATTAACAAATATCCTCTATTTATGTATGTCACGCGCGTGCATTGTGTAATCAATATTGAGAAAAAGCCCAACTTGCCATATCTTTTTATAGAGCATAGATCAGACGAGATGCTTGACCATGATCGCAGTTGGAATGCACTTTACGTGAGCGATTTTTTTCGGCCGATTTGACTGTCGCTTGTTTGCTCCTTCTTGTTTGAGTGAAACGGGACATACGCAGTGAAGCAGTCTAGCTAGTTTCCGATAAAATCGTAACATCTTAAAAAAACGAGTGTTCCGATTGATCTCATCATCATAATGTAAAAAACACCGCATATAATAGAAAAAGCACTGCATATCATAAGAAATGCACCACGTATAAAGCCGTTTGTACCGAATATAATGCAATTGAAACCACCGAATATAAAGACGTATCCACCACGTATATTAGAATATGTACCACATATAAAGTAAACAGAAGCACTGCATATAAATACAAACGTACTTCATATAATGTTCAAAGGACCTCATATATTAGATAAACTACTACATATAGTAATAAATGCACCACATATAACGATAACTGGACCGCATATAATTGTTTATCTACTGCATACAATGACTTATCTATCGCATATAATGATTAATCTACTGCATATACATACTTTTCTACCACATATAAAGATTTATTTACCACATATAATTAAAAATGCACTGCATATCATGAAAGATCTACCACATATAACGCAATGCACTACATATATTAATCGGCAACATCATAAGACAGTCATGGCGTTCCATATTTAATTACACTAAATCAACCGGATGAGCTCGCCTAGTGGAGCCAAAAGTAGTTCTGTGCTAATCTTTGTTTTCTTTAAATACTTTTTTTGTGCTGTTCCCTGTTATTTTTTTTGGCTGTAACTGTATTCTGGACATGTTGCTGATATTTAACAATGCAGCTCATCATGTTTTTGACAGGTTTTGATATGAATTTCAGAAGTAAAAGTAGACAGGGTATGAAATTGCAAGGGGTAAAAACTGCGTTGACCTTTGACCCGGTGTTAGTATACAGCTGGAGAAATGATTCTTAGAAGATATTCAACCCCCTAATCCTTGTTGATGTTTAACAGCAGACATGTTTATTTGCACGATAAAGTAAGTTTCCCAGAATTCTAACCAGGTTTGAGTTATTAACAGGTTGTCACATACAAACTTTACTATGGAAGGTGCATGGATGCTTTTATGTATTGTAACCGTAACACTGGTATCCGGCGACGCATTTCTTTTACTTTAAGGTAGTTTTGTATTCGGTGATGAATTTCATTCACTTAGTTTTATAAATGGTATCCGGCGACGCATTTCTTAAACTTGCTGTTATATTTGATATACGGTGGAACATTTATTTTACTTGTAAAGAAGGATGAATATATCGGACAGGGAAAGCAGCATTCAAGGACGACAGTCAACCACAAAACACAAAAACAAACACGCAAACAGACAAACGAAAAGGCAAAATTAATAAAAAATGCAAACGACATCACAAACACAAAAGGGTTGACAATAGGGCTACCGCCTTGGAACGGTCAGTGGCAAAGTAGGCCACTGGGGGTTTAAACCGGTTCTAGGGTGCACCAAACCTCACACTTTCCCTACTGTCATCCCATTAAAATAGGACAGTGTAAATAAAGAAATCCCCGCCATGATCTTATCTCTAACCAACAAGGCAGCATCAATAGGCAATAAAAGTAAAACACAAATATGCTCGTGTAAATATAATACAAAAAAACAATAGCCTAGAAGGTCTTTTAACCGCAGACGAATTTCTTTTACTTTAGGGTAGGTTTGATGACCAGTGTCGCATTTCTTTTACGTGCTGGTAATTTGGATATCCAGTGAAGCCTTTCTAGATTTGGTATCCGGTGACGCCTTTCATGTAATTGCTAAATAACATTTTGTATCCGGTGACATGTTTCCTGTCAGGTAGGATAATTATCTCGTGACGCATTTATTTTGCTTGTTGGTGGGTTGGATGCCCGGTGACGCATTTATTTTGATTTTTGGTTTGTTGGATGCCCGGTGACGCATTTATTTTGCTTTTGGTACGTTGGATGCCCGCTGACGCATTTATTTTTCTTGTTGGTTGGTTGGATGCCCGGTGACGCATTTATTTTGCTTTTGGTACGTTGGATGCCCGGTGACGCATTTATTTTTCTTGTTGGTACGTTGGATGCCCGGTGACGCATTTATTTTGCTTGTTGGTAGGTTGTATGTCCGGTGACGCATTTATTTTGCTTGTTGGTAGGTTGTATGTCCGGTGACGCATTTATTTTGTTTGTTGGTAGGTTGTTTACCCGGTGATACATTTCTGCTACTTCCTGGTTTGTTTGGTATCTTGTGACTTATTTCGTATTCTATGAAGCATTTCCTTTACTTGCTGTTAGATTTGGTTTTCGGTGACGAATGTCTTTTACTTTCTGGTAGGTTTGAAATCCGGTGACGCATTTCTTTTACTTCCTGAGAGACTTGATATCAGGTGAGTATTTCTTTTGTTTAGAGTTAGGTTTGATGCACGGTGAATTTCTTGTACTTGTTAGTAGGTTTGGTTTCCGTAGACATATTTCTTTCATGTGTTGGTATATTTGTTATCCGTTGGATGATTTATCTTTATTGAGTCTAGATCATTGTCGACGCTTGCTTGTTTTCACGACAAACGTCTAGAACAGTTCTCCTAAACAAATTTTTACTATTGCCGAGATTCTGGTATCGTTTCTGATTGGCTGATAACGACGCACCTTCTATCCAAGATATATAGAACGGCAGAAAGACAATACATTAAAAAATAAACAAAGAGGGAAACTTCATTATTATATCGACGAACTAAATGCGGATGGTCAGACATACTTTTAATACGTTGACGCATTTCTTGTCTCTTGCTGGTAGATTTGGACCATTTCATGTCGCTTGCTGGTAGATTTGGACCATTTCTTGTTACTTGCTGGTAGATTTGGACCATTTCTTTCTTTTTCTGATAGATTGCATATCCGGTGACGTTTTTTTTTTGTACTTGCTGTTAGACGCATTTATTTTACTTGATGATATGTGTAGTATCGGGTGGATGACTCATATATTTTACTTTCTGGTAGACTGTCCGGTGTCGCATTTATTTTACTTGCTAGTATATTTGGATATCCGCAGAGGCATTTCTTTTACTGTCTGATAGTTTGGTATCCAGGTACCATTTCTTTCACTGGCAGGTATATCTGGTATTCGTTGACGCATATATTTTACCTGTTGGTAATGTTGATATATTGTTCCGCATAGCCTTTACTTGCTTAACGGTTTGGTTTCCGGCGACGCATTTCTTTTACTTACAGGTTTGATACCCAGTGACGCGTTTCTTTTTGTCTCTGGTATGTGTGCTTTTCGGTGACGTTTTTCTTTTTTTCCTGGTAAGTTTGGTATCCGTTGATGCATTTCTGTTACTTGCTGTCACGTTAGGTATTCGGTGTCGCATTTAATTTAAACAATATTTTATTCATGTAATGAATGGGTTTGGACAACAGGCAATGCCTATGTAAAGCCTCTCCCGTATCAAGGTACACAATATTAAATAGGCACTACCTATGTAACGGGCAAAGCAATTTGATAGCATGAACACTTTTTACCCATATCAATTGTAAGGGTTAGTAACTATAAATTTGATCAGATCTTAAAGTCAGGAAATAGTTATAGATAGATCTTTACACAAATATGTAAATAAATATATTTGTAAGTCCTAATAAAATGTTTTATTTTGTATCTGTAATAAGACTTTGAACTCGAGAACAATTAGATACGGATAGATTTGAGTGCAGACTTTATTTGATCTTTTTCTTTACACAGAAAATATGCACAAGCATTTTTGGTGCAGTTTTTGTGTGAGTCAGTGTATTTCAATTTTCGGGGGCTAAAAAACTGAACAGTTTTCGGAAAAAATAGATTCGTTTTATTCTCATAAAATATGTCGGCAGCGTTTTAAAGGAGATGGTCCGGTCACGGTGAACACATGTTTATTTGTAATCTGAGCCTTCTCTGACCGAACCACTGTAGATAATCTCAAAGAATCTAGCAACATGTTTATTATTTTTTCTAGCATGTCCAACGGAATGTAAGTGTATACATAAAATTAAAATATCAAGGTTCTATTTGATGGCATAAATACCCATCAAAATACATAGGACGTTTTTTCTATGTTTAATGAATGAGACTCATAGGTGGAAGTAGGTAGGTAGTCGAGACCGTTTAACCCCTTTTTCCGCAGTGGTACGTATAAGGCCACTTCCCCACCCAAATTACTTTGAAAATCAGGCAGTTTCCCCCATATTTTAAACTTAATTAACTGAAAATGTCATTCCCCAGTCATGGATCTTTCCCACATTCTAGGCCAAAATGCCCCTGTCCAGACCTCAGGGCTTTTTTAAACTATTTAACAGGGGCCGAAATTCGGCCTCTTCCCAATTGCACAAACCTCTATTTTTCCCCAATTTTGGGGTAAAAAATTCCCACTTAAAAAAAAAAAAAAAAAAAAATTTTTTGTAATTAAGTGTCATACTTAACATAGTTTGTATGTTATAATAACTCAGTTCTAAAACCTAATCAATATTTATATATATTTTTTTTAATATTTTACCTAAAACTACATTTTAATGAAATTTCCCCTTAAAAAAAACATTTCCCAAAACAACAAAAATCATGCTATTTTTTCCCAATTTGGACAGTCACGCGCTTCTTTTTCCCAAATTCAGCAGGCCTAGGCCTTTTCCCAGTTTCCTTGAAAAAAGTCCTGAACCTAGTGAAAGGCTCTGGTGGTGATGAGGAGGGGGAGGGGCAATTTTTTTTCATCTCTTAAACTGTTATTAGTGAAATTTCTTTTTTGTTATCTGTTTAGTGTTATTGAGAATATTTAATTAATCTTTGTTACCTGTTATTATCAAATTCTTAATCCAGCCCCAATCCATTCCATACACAATTAATCATTCATTGTATCAAAGTGATTTGCCTGTTATCTAGTCACTTCCTGTTTCATATTAAAACATTATTGTTACATTTTTAACTTGCTATTAATGTAAACATATGTGTATTTGTCTAGCCGTTTCTTTATTTTATGTAAGATCTCTTTACTGGAAACACATATTTTGTTCAGTCATATACTAAAATAAACTCTTCTTAAAGACACATTTCCCAACGCTACTTGGTCATTGAAAAAGCACGGGAAGCTTGACTATTTACAGCCAGCACGCTTCATGGCTGATCAACTCAGGTATATAAATTGAGGCCCGCTCTTAGTTTTTTATTTGTATATCATTGCTATATTGAGGGTAAGAATAGCTTAACAACACTTTCTAATTTACTTTAATGAAGAAATATATGTTCATAATTTAGCTTTTGAATACAAAACTTATCTGGTATTTCTTAATTGTTTTTAGACCAAAAATCAGAGCACAACACAATAAATATACAACATTATTTAATGTGTTATTATGTGTACTGGTCACAAATGATTTATTGGGTGGGCCTCATAATCTGAAGAAAAATTGAATATCACACTTTGCTCATGAAATTGTTTGGCTAACAGTGATTTACAGTTACCTATAGAAATTCTCTCCCCCCCAAATATACAATAGGCTCGAAATGTGTCTTTAATCACAATTGCTGGTATCATATTTTGTTATAAGGGGTCGAAATTCGACCCGTTCCGTCTCAAAAATGTATTTTATTGCAGTAAACCTCACCTACTTGGAACCCATTTAAAATTCGATGGAGAACCCGGAAGTCTCGCCGTGAACCTGTCCTTTTTAACCAGTCAAGAGATTAGTCTCCCTTTATAAGTACATTTGTTCATTTTAGAAACGCTAACAAGAAATATGCAACAGAGCTGCGTTAATTTGTTTGTTTATTAAACGAAAACATTGCACAGCAAGGTCACTTAATTCGTATTTTCCGTAAAAATAGCGGAGAATAAGGCCTGTGACATGTAACAGTCGCACGTCGTAGAGAACGCAAACGCGCCGTGGAAACTTTCTTTACGACGTGTGAAACGTACGATCTATACCGATTACGACGTGCGAAACGTACATCTACTCCGATCACAGACGCTTCAAAATTAAAGCGCTTCAGAGTCCTAGAAATACTCAAAAACATATAGAAAACTCCTGGGTACACGCAATCCTTCATAACAATGTAAGCATTCTTCAAAATTCATTATTTCTGTTAACAATGGAACGCCGATAAGGTACTTTTGGCTTTCAACTGTTAATCACGTCTGCGTGACTTCACCGTGAGACAGGAAGCTGGTCAAAAATGAGACCGGAAGTTTCAAAATGGCGTCGTCCGCCATCTTGGAGACAAAATTCAAGTTTGACACACTACGAAAATGAAAATTAGTATAGTCAGTTAGTGAGTATTTAACATACTCATTTCCATGCATACATGTACATACGTGTAACCTATAGTCGGGCTTCACCCGACCTGCCTTCGGCAGGTCGAGCTTTGCCCGTATAAACAATACATTCATATCAAACATTACATACAATGTGGAATCGTGTAATGGTTTGACAATTAATTTAGAATCTTTGAAACATGTGTACCGTGATTGTTTAGTATTAGCGTGATGTTCTGTCAGAAAGAATTTAAGTGAATAAAGAATAAACAGAAAGAAAATCATAATGGAAACGAATAAGAAAGATATATAACAATATATCGATTATTACAAAATATAATGTAATAAGTATGAGTTTCTGTAACCAATCGTTAATCTTGGAATTTAAGATTACTGAGAATAAAACAAACAAAAGAAATACAATAAAAAGGAAGAAAGATGATAAAATGTAAATTTCGTCTAGCATTGTGACAAAACATAATACGGTAGTATATACATACGCATGCATATACATACATACGGCATACACGCATACATATGCATACATGTATGTATCGCATTTCTTTAGTTTGATGGTAGATTGGAGAATTTATTTACTTTCTGGTTGCTTTTTCTCGAACCAGGTAAGGTTTCTTTGTGTATCTTCGCTATACTACACCAGTATAACTAGCCTCACGGAACCATCATATGAAGTTTATTTCCACTGATGGTATGAGCTTTTCACAGAAACCTGCCATTTTGGTACACATTCCTGACAATGGTGATCTATTTTGCAAATGAATTAATGAACAAAACAAACAAAAATACATTATTGTGCACATCTAGCATACCGTATGAAAAAGTCAATATGTAAGCCACGATTTCTCTGTTTTGTTTGTAATATGCGCCGTTGTTTACTAGGATCATGATGAAAATCAACTTAACGTCGGAAGTACTGGTGAAAAAAGTACGATAAAAGCAAACAGCTCGGCCATTCTATACATGCGGACTACTTACATATAATTACGCCAGAACTAGCGCATCCAATAAAGCTATGACCAGTGTGACTCAGTGTATACACTAAACCAAATTGCTAAGTACCTACCTAAGAATATGTCAATAATATTCTCATTGTTTTGTGTATTTTGAGCTTAATTAGAGATACAGTTAAACTGCAAAATAATGAGTGTAAATCGTCTGCTCTGATTGCATGAACATATTTTAAAACTGTTAAGTCAATGTGTTTTCTTAGAAATAAGTTATAACACTTATACAACTGGGTATATTGGGTTTTAAAAAGTACTTCGAATTAGTGAAGCTTTCGATGTTCCTAATTCTAAAATATGCCAGTTACAATGATTTTGACATCACGTTTTACTAGCATTACCACTACAAATGCGCTTGCAAAAGAATTTTCGAAATATTTAATGTTAACGCTGAATTACAGTTACTTGAATTTCAAACAATATTCAATTTAAAAGGAGGTAATTTAAGATTATCCATATTTTATTTTTTTATAGACGGAGAATCTGCGATAAATGGGTCAACTTTTTATTTTTTTTTCTATCATTTCAAACCAATTTTAAGAATTTCATATCTTTAAGCGATCTTTGACTCTTGTTATATGTTTTATCAGCACATTACATGTTTTCATATAAAGGGAGGGTAAGTCTCCAAAGATGTAACATTTTAAACAAAAAATAAATGTTTTACAAACTATTGGTCAAAACAAAATACTTATCACATATCTATTCTAAAATATATTTAGAATAAGAAAATTAGTTAAGATACAAAAGTGAGTAATGAGGAATTTTGTTCAGTGTACATATTTGCTAAAATTCATAACAATTTAAAATCGGCCTAGTTCTAAAAGATATGTTCAGTTGATAAATTACCGCTACATTTTACCCATCGATAGATTATTCATGCCTTTAAAGTAACCGTAACTGATTGAAATTAGGGATAGAAAAAAGCACATGTAATAAAATGTTGTGTTTATGAGACGAGAGATAAATTTGGCAAAACTGTTTAAGGGAAGTAACTAGTGAATACATAAACAATTTGTAGTTGCAGAGTTTTATACATTCGTATAATTTTAGTAAAGTTCGTAGAAGAACGAGTTCAAGATATTGCGAATTGTTAAACCTGAGCTACATCCCTTGATAAAATTGAAACTTAGATTTAGGAGATACGTGTAAATTGAAAGAAATAAAACATCGAAGATAAACAACTTATTTTAATTCTATTGCTTTATCCATGATATCCAGAACTCAATCAGTAAATATAAAAGCACCAACTCGAATATAACACAAGGTTTAATCCTTTACAAACTAAATACTGAAATAGGAATCTCTGAATTGTTTATGACAAACATCATCAGTGTATGCTGAGATTTTACCTGGGCCTGTATGTTATTCTCGCTTATCAATCCGACGAGGCAGTTCCGAATGTCTCGCTTATATACTGAAGCCGGGAATTTCCGCTAATATTGTATAAACAATATGCAATCGGAACTCTTCGCCAATTTCCGTACTCGGTAATAGTCCCGAGTGACGGAATCCGACGAGGCAGTTCCGATTGATACAATATGCTGCTGTTAATCGAATGGTACATGGCTACGGGGAAAACAGACTAAAACCCAGCAAATAGTATTCCTTCAAAGTGTCATTATTGACAGAGTACGCGTTTGGCTCAAGCTTGTGATCAAATTTAGGATGCAACATTGTGCAAGCACTTTACGTTAAATACGAGGGCCGTTCAAATATTACTTATTATTTATATTTAACATAATTCACATTGTTCAATATTGATGACATTTCATCATTTTCGTAGTTTTGGAATACCAGTGTCAATGCTACTGTAGTTTTGGAATACCAGTGCCAATGCTACTGTAGTTTTGGAATACCAGTGTCAATGCTACTGTAGTTTTGGAATACCAGTGTCAATGCTACTGTAGTTTTGGAATACCAGTGTCAATGCTACTGTAGTTTTGGAATACCAGTGTCAATGCTACTGTAGTTTTGGAATACCAGTGTCAATGCTACTGTAGTTTTGGAATACCAGTGTCAATGCTACTGTAGTTTTGGAATACCAGTGTCAATGCTATTGTAGTTTTGTGTATTTTTGCCGACGATTTTCATTTTATTTAGCCATTATGCCGAAATGCAGTTATGAAATAAAGACGTCACAATTTGGACTGCTCGGTAGATGGGTTTCTCGCCGTATTATATGATTCATTGCAACGTAAAAAGACATACTATCGAGTTTTTTTTTAAATCATTTGATTTCTTCTGAGCTGAATTACAATATGTATGAATATTAAAAGTTTGCTTCAATAAATGAATGCGATATGGAAAAAGTCCACGTATTTTTTAAAACAGCTCTCGTACAGTACTGAAATGGCTCAATTTTTTAAAGAGAAACTTCAACACTTATGAATTTCTTGTTACAAAGTGTACTGCGACTTTTTTCTACAAACCATCTTGGGATTTCTTTGGAATATTATGTGGAAATAATTTTGCAGTATATATATGTACCATATATAGCGAAAATCCCCGAGCTGCGTTTGCTTTTCGCTTCACAGTATATATCAAACCCCAGCGGGCGATAGATACTACACACATAAGGTATAAACTGCATTAGATTTTTGTCTGCTTTAAGAGGGTTTCTGCATTCTGACCACTGATCTTATTTTTACAGGACTGGTACAGACAATAATACTAAGATGCACCAAAACTAAAATTTTGACCGTTAGTGATAAAAGTTTTGTTCTAAAAAGAAAATAAATACATTATATACTTGTTTTGATATATTTATATAGATTACTGTTTATTGTATTTGCATGCCACATTTCACGATTTGAAAATGCTTTATTTTCTAGTTTGATTAACCCTCTTTGAGTAGCATAATTTATTAAATGATAAATTATAACACCTTTAGGTGGAAGGATGTCATTTCACGTTTACAGGTAACATGTTTTTAAACAGCATTTTGGAACGTCATGTTAATAGAGCCCCCATTTATCACTAACCATATATTTTTGTTTGATATATTATAGACTTTGACGTAACCAAGACATTGGCCACGACCAAGACAGTCACAATATGAACACAAGAAAACTTCTCTACACTATATACAACCTTGCCACATCACCTTAATATGAATAAGGCACTGCCTCATAGCGAGCTCAACTCCTTAATAACACTGGAATGCAAATAAAAACAATCATCAGCACATTATGGTTATTAGAGCCACATCATTGAGAGGTGAGGAATACAACATGATCCTGGAACTCTGCCCTGCTACGGGGGTCCCAAAGGGGTTTTGTGTGAAAACGTGATCGGGGTATTTTTAAAAACGTGACACGTGAAACAAACAATATTTTTGCGTGATTGCGTGAAAATTATATCAGCGTGATCCGTTATTTTGGTCTTGGTAAAACGTGATCGCGTGATATGGTGACGTGAAACGTGAATTTTTAGTCCTTTTCAGTCTTTTTAGTGTCCCTCCTCCTCCCCCGAGCCTCCCCTGAAAGCCTAAGAATACATATGACGGCTCAAGTTTGTGTGTGATTGTGTGTGGTTCTGTTTTGTTGTTTTTTTGTTGTTGTTGCAACCCACACATTGTATTAGAGAAGCTCGAGCCTATAGCGCTTCACGTCTGCTCATCCACATTTAACGTGAAATGTGAAAGTTCTGCTATTTTCACGTGAAGACGTGATCCTTGTTGTTTTTTTTACGTGATCACGTGAACACACACCCCCTTTGGGACCCTCTGCTACCGGTTATACGACACAACCAAATCTACCTATTTCCCCAAATCCACCCAAATCTACACCAAATCCACACCAAATCTACCCCTAAATATCCCAAATCCACACCAAATCTACCTTATATTGTGTTACATCGATGTTGTTGTAATAAATATCACAACAAAAAAATTCATTGAGCAAAATGAAGATGTAGTTGTTAATTATTTGTTAATCAATGTGTAAAAAATTAATGCAAAAATCGTTAATTCAGTAATAAATTAACAAATATATCTTCATTTTTCTCAAATGATTATTTTATTTTTGATATTTAGTACAATAACATCATTGTAAAACCATATAAGGTAGATTTGGTGTGGATTTGGGAAGTTTAGGGGTAGATTTGGTGAAGATTTGGGTGGATTTGGGCGAAATAGGTAGATTTGGGTGTTTCGTGACATCCCCCTACTCTTACTGTCACAAAGATTGTAATAATTATTTAACATGCAGACAGGATGGCCTTTGATTGTTTGGACCTTCTATTTACCATCCCCATCAGACAGACAAAGCCAAGGGAAAATGTCTTGCGCAAGATGCTTGAATTGAATTGAATGTTGTTTAACGGCTCATCAACACAGTATAGGTTATTTAGAGCTGCCCTAGAGAGAGAGAGGGGAAGGATACATAAGAATCCGGGAACCGTGCCCTACTCTTATTATCGAATAGATTCCTATGGTTCTTTAACATGCTCGGAGGATAGACAGATACACGGGACAGCCCGGTTTACGTCTCCATCCGACGGACGATGTTAAGGGTAAGTGTCTTGCCCAAGAACACACCGACGAAACTCAGTGGCACCACGGAGGATTGAACCCGGGGCCTCTGGTTACAAATCCAAAATGATTGACCTTAAACTTAAGAGCCCATATTTGGTGTTGTGCACGGCCAATATATTAATGCTACGGTAACAGTTTCAACTCATTATCTGAAATTGTTGGACAGCTTATGCGAATGAACACCAAAATTACATCAGTATTCACATTGACATTGAACATATGTAACCATTATTTTAATGTGCAACACACGGTCTATTGAAAACAGATACGCAAATAAGGTTGCGTCTCATTATTTCAAGAGCTAATTATGATCTATGAAGATCCCAACTTTGTACTTGGAAAAAGAAGAAGAAGAGAAGAAGAAGGAGTTTAGGAGTATGACTGGACATGAAAACTGCATGACCTTGAACAAAGGACCCCTACATATGTATGCTACTTACCACATGGACTGGACAAGAAAATTTTTATTAAGGACAATTAAAATAAAACTTAAGTCTGTTTTTGTTTGTTTGGTGTGTAATGTCATTTTCAAGCACATTTTAGGCTATGTATGACGGTCAAATTGTTTTAGAGGTGGAAGCCGACCACTCACTTATTCCTGGGTAGAACATGTAAGACATGTACTGTATACTTCCGTCGTCCGTAAGAATCAACACTTACAAGTGGAGCTCCCAGTCGGATTCGAACCCGCAGCGTTGAGACGATTTGCAACGCAACGTCTTTACCCTCTCAAACACGGATGCGATACAAAATATCAAATCATGTCTGGGTAACGTACTTGAACTCACTCACTTCTCACCAATGTCACTAGACGAATGCAGCTCGGGTTCGCTTCCCTGTCTCTAACGCGAGAGGTTACCATCATCTGTGCCATCCAGAGTGATTTGTGCAAGCTATGTAGCTTTCTTTGTAATCAATGTATATATAAAAAAAAGTTTATTATGTACTATTTTGAGATAGTGGTAATCCGACTGATTCTTGACGAAGTAGCTTGTATGTTTTGTTTTTGTTCTCAGCTATAATAAAATTCTATTTTTTTACAATGATCTCTTGTGGAATGTCAATTACTAAATAACTGATCGTTGGCCACAATTGATTGCTTGGTACATCACTTATTCAAACTCTTGTATCCATCAACCACAGATAACGGCGCCTCATTAATGGTACATCCAGTCCTTTTTAGTTTGGTTGTAAGTTGATTTTCAAGCCATCCGTTGCAGGTTATTAATGCTGAGTGCTACATAAATCATAAACAACCACAAACAATGGAAAACTTGCGTATACTATACTCTTTTCTTGGACATTCTTGAACATTCAGGACATCTAGGCATGCAGCTTAATTAAGGCAGAAATGGCACTGAAAAATATAAAAGATATTAAACACAACACAAAAAAACCCCGTATATAACTGATTCAGCAACCGCGATTGATAGCATTTGTCTTAAAACGTCTTAATTTTTGAAACGGTTGTGACACAACATGGTAGACTTATAATCCAGAGATCTTACTTGGTTTAATAATATTTTATTTCTCATTATTATTACATGGAAGTATGGTATTATGAATGATCCCCGCCCACCCACCTCCTACATCCACTGAATCTGTACACAATAGCAGAAAAAGGATTAGAATGAAAGTAAAATACTTATGATGTTCTTCTTGCACCACCGGGTGTTTCAATGTGACCATGGGGAAGACGTTTAATTTCTTAGCTTTGTATTTTTGATGTGGTCATGTTTGAATGGTGTGTTATGTTTACGTCATTTTAGCACATGTTAGGCTATATAAAATTTATGACGGTCTAAATTTGTTTGTTTAGAGGCAGGTCAATTTATTTTTCTTGAGTAGAACCAGTACTTTTTACCTCCATCCGTCTGTGATTAGCGACACTTTCTCACTTTACAAGTCAAGCTCACAGTGGGATTCCATTGATGCCAAATTTCCCAGCATCACATCAGGGAGATTGGACTTCCAAGTCAGGGAGATTTACGTAACGCCATGGAACCATCGCTTTTTTTTCGAATAATGAATACAATTGCTAATTTTATTTTGTAGTTCATTATCTATATATATGCAATAGATGAAAACAAATAACAGTACCGGTATATGCATTATGCCGTAATAAATTAATTGCTAGATTATGTTTCCCGTCTGCCCCCATCTTTTTTATGCCGCCCGGCTTTTACACCGATTTTCACTGTTTTGAGAGCCGCGTTTTAAACCTGTCCTCTGAAACCCGGAAACGTAATAACCGGTGTTGAGGTACACAATTTCTTCACAAAACGACGTGAAATTGGCAAATTAAATGGGGAAAAACTGGTGTTTGTTATCATTAAAATGTATTGCAATTATGAAAGATTGGTTTAGTTGTAACAGGGCTTTATATGACGGGGATATTATACGACAGTACAAACACTGTATTCAACTGAAAACACGTGTCGTTCAGGTAAGTTTATCGATTATACGCTGCATTTATCGATTTTTACTGCGCTTATCGTGGTGGTATGCGAGAGGCCTCGATGTACGATACACCCATCTACATTGCAAACAGACATTATATATCCTTGTGTTACTGATTTGTTTGCATATTTTGCATTGCCAGAAAGCCAAATAAATAACCTTTCTAATGGTGTAATTTTATTCCAAAAAACGGTAAAATAAATAGGCAAAATCTCGTGTTGGAACGGAAATGTATCGCATTTTTTCTTTTCTTAATGCGTTTTCACGCATCACCATGGGTTTATTGTTTGGTCATCAAACATTTATTGTTTAATAAATATCTAAATAAGATGCATGCTGGTTAGAAAGACAAATAAATAACCTTTCTAATGGTTTAATTTTATTCCAAATAACGCTTAAATAAATCGGTAAAAGCTCCAGTTGGGAAGGAAAATCAATAAAAAAAAATAATAACACCCGGCAAACGTGGTAATAATAATTCGAACAACACATTAGTAGTGTTTGTTTGTTTTCTTTCTCGGTTTTAAGGTCGGCTGATTTAGTATTTTAATCAGTTAAAATTGTTGACAAAATCGAAATAAAATGATTGTAAAATGCTCTCATTTCCAAGTTAGTTGCTGCAAAACGTAATTGTATGTACCCTTTTCACGATTTGCGTGGGTTTTTCGTGTTTTTTAGCTAATTGGTTTTTTTAGCGTTTTGTTCTCAACCAAGAAGTGTGAAATTGCGATGAAAATAGATGACCGATGTTCGTGCTTAAAAACTACCTAAATACAATTTCAATATGTATGTTATTACTTGCAATCATCAACAGGTACTGTACTGTATAAGTGAGAAAAAAAAGTTTACCGTTCCATAAAAAGAGTGTTTTTTTTACCCTTCCATAAAATATACACGCTGATCAAAGATTTTTTTTTTTTTAAAAAATGCCACGTTAATTTTTGTTGTTGTTGTTGAAATCAAAGTCATAAACCACTTAAAAACTACCCTAACCACAATTTCAATATGTATGTTATTACTTGCAATCATCAGCAGGTACTTTGTAATTGAAATTTTTTTTTTACCCTTCCATAAAATATACCAGTTGATCCAAGAGAATTTTTTTTTTTATAACAATGGCGAAGTAAACATTTTTTTTGCTAGAATCAAAATCATAACCCACTTAAAAACTACCCTAAACACAATTTCAATATGTATGTTATAACTTGCAATCATCAACAGGTACGGTTTAATTTAGAGATAAAAGTTTACCCTTCCATAAAAATATACATGCTAATTCAGGAGAAAAAAAACACGTTCAAAATGGCCAAGTAATGAAAAAATGTTTTTGGGTTGAAATCAAAGTCATAACCCACTTAAAAACTACACCAAACACAAAGTGCATATGTTTTGTATGATAAACAAACATCGACTCATATATAACAAGAAATTGCACCACAGCTGCTGGAAAAAATGTTGGACATATTAATATTTCAGGGGTCAAGCTAGGGTAGAAGGAGAGTACTGTGGGAAATTCACAATTATTTATATTGGTTTAATAAAACTGAATGAATGATTTATATATGTTGTCAATTTTTATTTAAATAATGATATATCTAGGCCTGTTGTTTCATTTCAATTTTGTTTTTTTAATTTCATGTTTTAATAATTTTATTTTGAGTGGTCATATTCAATATGCATATACTTATCAGAGAATTTACTATGAATGCCATTAACGGCTCATCAAAACATTATAGATTATTTAGAGCCGCCCTTGAGAGAGGGGAATGATACGTATATAGGCCCATACCCTTACCGAAGTTTCTGACATAATGTGAACTCAAGTGCATTTTGAAAACATTTAATTGCTAAACCCTATGATAATGACCCCCGTGCGAGGCCCTTAAAACATGACAAGCATAGCCTAACATTGCTTGTCGAATTTTAGGTGTGTGATGGTGTTGGGTGGAGATGATAGCCTCTGGTTCGCCCTTGTTATTTGGGGATAAGCCAATTCAATCTGTGAGGTATGAATTGAATGTTGTTTAATGACTCATCAACACATTATTCGTTATTTGAGAGAGGAGATCACACACTGGAATCTGGAACCTGACATACTATAACGAATATGTGCGTATATATAGTTCTTTAAACTAACGTGCCTTGGAGGATAGACTCCAATATACAAAACTTCCCAGTTAACGTCCCCATCCGACGGACGAGGCTAATGAAAAGCGTCTTGCTGAAGAACACAAAAGATGAAACCCCAGTGGCGATGGTGAGGCTTCACCCTGGGTTCACCGGATTTCAAGTTCATCGGTTGTCTATAGGGCCACGCCAGCCCCTTTATAAATTATGAAGAGGTATTTAAATATTCCTTTAAACATTTTAATGAAATTGAGACCAGACGCTCGTTTGCGCTCGCAATTATCCTGTGTAATGTTTGGATGTCGGGGACTAAAATTGTAAATAGCACCATTTCAACCATGTTTACCATACTGTCATAAAATTGTTATAACATATGAATTTATAAGCGTTTTGGGGCTCCGCTTCTCGAAGCTTATGGCAGTATGTGATCTATGAATTTTTGTAATGTTCGGGGTCTCGCTTCGTGCGAATTGAAAATGTCAACAAAGGTCAGCTATTTGTTAAATTGAAGAACAGGACGAATCATGGCCCTGTGGGCTTCGCTTCGCGAAGCTTACCAAACTATTATCGTTTTATTTAATGTTCGGGGCTTCGCTTCGGGTGAAGCTCAATACTTATAATTATTATTTTTTCACGAATTACATAAGTTTACTCCGGACTATCATGTACAGTAACATAGCTGGGCCCAAATGACAGCATATGCCTATGGTTGGGGGCGTGGGAGGCATGATCCTCAGGACTTTTTTATTTCGTTTTAGAATGCATTAATTAGGTAATATGTGAAAATACCCACATCCTCCTTCCCCATTGCCGACTGGCAAACATTGTAGACCAAAGCAATTAGCACATGTTCACGCACATGACCGTTGACGTCATGTTTACAATATCGCATGACGTCAGGTTTAACATATCGCAATTACGTCATGTTTAACGTCAGTCGCTGATGCACCAGTTACCCACTACTCAAGTCTTGACATGCTGCTTCTCACAAGAAAAAAGTAAGAAATTTACATTTATACGCTTATTGATGCAAAGTCTGAATCCGCGTACCATGATGTCGTAAATATAAATAATTTGGGGCTTCGCTGCGCGAAGCTTAGTGATAATATAAATGTGTGTTGTTTAATTTCGTGGCTTTGCGCTTCTTGCGCGAAGCTCTGTGGCTCGTTGTCGAGCTTTTGCTCGTCCGTATTGTTTTCACGACTTTCGCGAAAGTTTACTTTGTGAGGATTTTTTTACTTCTTTACGTTTAATCGCCGCCATTACCGAAAAAGTGATTACTAGTTGACAAACTTCGACGCCGGGCACGCCGGGCTGTGCCCGGCGAGAATTGTCCAAAAAAGCCGTGAAAGGCGTATAAAACAAATATTTTTTTTCATCGCAATTTCACGCTTCCTCTGGTTTGAGAACAAAACACTGAAAAAAAGCAATTAAAAACTTGCTAAAAAACACGAACAACCCACGCAGATCGTGTGAAAAGGATACTTACACAATTACGTTTTGCTGCAAACTAACTATGTTGTTTATAATGTCTTCAACCATAAAACGCGAATAAATCATGGAATGAAATCACATTTTTATTTTCTAAAACATTGACCGGCTAAAGTGAACGTTAATGACCGAAGTATTCCGAATGAGTCGACGACAAGTGTTTGGAACACTTCTGTCCGAGACCGGTCCCTTTAAATTATCAGCCCAGGTTGTAATATTGGGAGAGGATATAACATTTTTACTAGACATTTTTAACCGAATGCATCGATCAAAAAGTTGCCGATTTCGGCAAAAATCCTTCTCAGTATAATCGGCCATATTTCACAATAAATCTCGTCGTGGGCCGCGTGTCGCTAGATGCAATTTCATTGGTTGGTTGCATGATCGTTACCCACCGCCCTGATCGATTTGTCACGGGGACATCTGTTTGACATGGGCTAATAATCACATGCTGTGTATTTGCAAATTACCGCACAAAATACAGGCAATTAACCATCCTCTGCAAATAATTGTTTTCCGGAAGGTTTTGAAACGGCTTCCGTGTGATCGGTAGATCAAGTGCAAATCCGGTAGTCTTCCGGAAATTGCGGGAGATTTGGCATGTATGGACTCCGATTCAAACCCGTAGCTGTGATGAGGCGAGACAATTTTAGACGTAGCTTCTTTACTATCGCGTCAAGGATGCAACAGACATAAAGTGGGCAGTCCTGTGTATTGAAGGTTTTATGATTCCTCGGGCGGCTCTAAATAACGTTAGATAATGTTTTGATAAGCCATTAAACAATATTTGTTCAGAGAAGCTACTGTTTAACACTGCAAAAAGGAAAATATATCCTGGCAGAGGGATGTTAACAAGCATGTACTGGGAGTCAGGCATATGAAAAACTTAGATGAATCCATTGAAGAATTGATTTGCGAATGTCATCATTTTTTAAGGATTTAATTCAGTATTTCGATCTTTTGAAAGGCTACGAAAAACATTTAGGCTAGTTTAATAGTGTGTGAAGTCCGAGGCACTTCTCACTAACTTTAAAACTAGCTAAATATGTTTCATACCCCGTAAAACTTTGAAATATTGAATTCAATCCCTTTTACGTACATTTTGTTTGTTCTGTATGTTATTCAGACTTTACTCATGTAAATTTATATGTAATTGTGCTAAAAATATTGTTTATAAACCTGTTATACATACTGTGGGTAACAGTGACGTTGCCAACCTTGCGCACTTTTTATGCAACTTACGACGTTAGAACGTCATGACACGTTTAGTTAGTTATAGCAGAACGTCAAGAACACGTTACGTTTATGTTACAACCAAAACAAGTATTCAAACAAATAAACTACACCTTGTTTGTTTTAGCTCTGCCCAAAAACATAAATGTGTTTTTCACTGGGAATTTAAATGCAACAAATAAACATGTTTCATTTAAGGTCAATGCAGTAGAAATATAAATATTGGGATTTTGAACGGTGGTGTAGTGAGTGGAAATTTTTACCGTAAAAAGCTTTATGGTAAATTTTCCATTCACTTTGCATTTTATGGTAAATTTGCCAACCACTGCCGTCGTTAAAACCCCAGGAATACTGAAAATTAGTGAATCAATTCTTAAATATACTGTTTATGTTATTTACCTGTTCTTACTATAATCAACAATATGTGTCTTGGGAGGTTGGTAAATGATAAAATCATAAACAGTGCCAGAAAGATAACATATCATCAGTGTTAGTGAATGTACCGATTATTCGATTGTAACCGAATCGATCATCAGTTACTTAGGCATCCGATTATGATGATCGATTATGAAAGTCTATAATCGATCATCGGTTACATGTAAAAATGCACTTAATGTTCAAAATAGAAATAAACATGATTTTCCATGAGACCACACACTTGTGTGAAAATGAACAAATAAACAAATTTATATCAATTATAATTATTTTTGCTGTTGAAATGGCAATGGTATATAAGACACAAGACAGGAAAGAATACCTGATTAATCAGTAATAATTCTAAGTTCAAGAGCCTCAACCTCAGATTAACATACACATGTTATGTTGCATATTGACCAACCTATTATAACCGATGATTGATCGGTTACATCCAACCGATTGTAAATGATGATCGATCGGCTGGTTTCAACCGACTTGCCCATCACTTATCAGTGTATTTTTAGACCACAGAATAGCCATTTATCTATTCAGGTATGTCAGATGTTTGAGCAATTAGCTCCGTAAACCGAAAAGTGAAGTTTATTCGAAATGAGACGCATATATATATTTTTCTCAAAATTGTGCTAATACGCTGCAAAAACAAGGCAAGATCCAAATTATGTCATATTATGTGTTCCGGTAACCGATCAATCATCAGTATAATCGTATATTGGTAGTCAATATGAAATATTGTTTCAAGGCCTTGAACTTAGAAAAATTGTATTAGTGTGTATTCTATCCTGTCTTGTTTCTTATGGCATTTTATTTTAAACAATAAAATAATTCCAGTTTGATATGCCTTTATGTTGTGTGTATGATATTTGTGTATATGCTCATTTTCACAAGGAGTACAAGTGTATTTCCTAACTCTTGTCTCCTTGCTGGATTTATCATGTTTATTTCTATTTTTAATATTAATTCAAATGCATTTTCCCCCCACTAAACTGCCACGGACCACACTCTCAGATTATTGGGCCCCCACATTCACTCCTATGTTCCTACGCCAAAGCATTTTTCAGTACTTAAAAGAAGTGAATCTTTAAACACATATAAGAAAAAGCACATCTGAGTTTCAAAATAAAAATGCGCATATTTCTTGGAAACTTGGCAATAGCAGTGGTTAAAATTTCCCCTCACCACCGACTTTACGGTACAGAATAACTAGATATATATATATCACTAAATAGCGATGCGTTTTCATTTAATCACTGTATTTTTAGATTATCAATACTGCAGTAGCTTTTAAAGTTTAGGTAATCTACTGTTACCTTGACTTTCTTTATCCAGCTGGCAATAATCACCATTTATAAATGTTTACCTAATGACGTCACATTAACGATGAAGTCTGGTAACCTGGACTAGCTCCAACGCGAATATAGGTGCGGCGGATACCAAACACAGATGGGAGTTAACTGCGTTTGGAACGAATACAGATATGACCTCTCCCTTAACAAGGAGTTAACTGTGTTTTGACTAAGGGAGTTAACATGTGTTTTGACTTTTTTTATACCACGTTTTTTCCCCCGTGGTATTTGCTCTACTCGCGTTACCGTAGAGCTCTCGCTTGCGCGCAGGCGAACGCGCTCTGAGCTCGCTATCAAAAGACAAGCTTATTGCTCTTATTTAAAAAACATTCGCTAGGGAAAATACTACATTTTTGACCTGTAATAATGTTAAAGTGTTTTTTTACTAACGACAGTTTAGACAATTACACTATGTGGACTTGCCAAGAAGTTTGTGAAGCACTCATCTTCCTATTAATACTTTCGTCAGGCATGGAACGACCGTTTATAGACACATTGTTGGTATCCCTATGGGTACGAACTGTGCACACCATTGTCGCCAGATACCCAGACAGATGTTATTGAAGCCTTTATAGACACCTTTCGGTATCTGGATGACATATTGAACATTGACAACC